>JBAMBR010006605.1:0-15252 GCA_037044475.1 Zaprionus obscuricornis | reverse complement strand
AGTATGCTCGACTATATAATACTCGGTGCCCAAAGTAATATTATATATTTATTTAGCTCGTGCTGCGCACTCGCCAATTTTAAGTTAATTTAAAAAAAAAAAATTTAAAAATTTAAAAAAATAAAAAAATCGTCTCGAGAATCGAACCTGATGCGGACCTGATGCACGCGAGCTCAACCCTCTAACCACTGAGCCACACTCTTTACGAGTTTGAGGAAGAAAAAACACTAAGTTAATGTTGCCGTCGTGTGTGGGGTGAGAACAGCAAGCAAGCGTACGCTATAGAGACGCCTCTCAACTTTTGGAATTTGAAATGTGTATAACTTCCATGCTAATTATCCGATCTGTACCAAATTTGTACACAACGTCGAGATAAACATATTCTAACTTTGTACCATATTCTAACTACGTCCTGTAGCTTTGCTGGGTTTGCTTAAAATCGTTTTTATCGTTTTGTGGAGGCGGAGGGGGGCGTGTCAAAAATCCAAAATAAACTTGATCTGCCTGCAAACACTACAAACACTATGCAAAAGTCTCTATCTCTTATAGTCTCCGAGATCTGTGTGTTCATACGGACGTACAGACGGACAGACGGTCAGACGGACAGACGGACAGGCGGACATGCCTCAATCGACTCGGCTGTTGATCCTGAGTCAGAATATATATACTTTATGGGGTCGGCCACGCCTCCTTATGGGTGTTACATACATTTGCTCTTGTCACTAACCCAATATACTCTTGGTACCCATAGGCACCGAGTATAATAAGTAAGAAAGCTATAGTCGAGTATGCTCGACTATATAATACCCGGTGCCCAAAGACTTGAAAGTTGCACAACTTTCAGGATTATGATACGATTTTGACCGAATTCTCACATAATTATAAGTTCTTAGTGTTCCAAAATTGATAATTAGGTCATTAATTAAATATTTAGAAACCTCGTGGTACGCACTCGTCAATTTTACGTTAATTATATTATATACATTTATTTTAAGTTAATTTTACTCTATAAATTTATACATTATATATTTAATTAGCTCGTGCTGCGTACTCGCCATTTTTAAGTTAATTCCAACATATATATATATTTATTAACATTAATACATTTTCGTAAAATAACTAAAAATTATAATTTTTATTATATTTACTTATATTGTGATTTAAAAAAAAAAAAATCGTTTCGAGGATCGAACATCACTAGCACGCAAGTTCAACCCTCTAACAACTAAGCACCACTCTTTACAAGTTTGTAGTAGAAAAAACAGTATAATATTGGTGTCGTCTGTGGGGTTAGAACTGCAGACGCCCTCAAATTTTGGTATTTGAAATGTGCATAACTTCCATGTTAATTATCCAATCTGTATCAAATTTTCACACAACGTGCAGATAAACATAATCTAACTTTGTGCCAAAATTCAGTCATATAGCTTTGGTAAGTGTAGGTGCAGTGGACTGTTCAAAATGGTTTTGATCGATTTGTGAAGGTGGTGGGGGGGCGTGGCAAAAATCCAAAATAAACTTGATCTGCCTGCAAATGAAGTCTCTAGCTCTTGTAGTCTCCGAGATCTGTGTGTTCATACGGACGTACAGACGGATTGACGGACAGACGGTCAGACGGACATTGTCCAATCGACTCGTCTATTGATCCTGATCAGAATATATACTTTATGTGGTCGGCAATGCCTCATTATGTTACATACATTTGCTGCTGTCACAAAGTCAATATACCCTTGGTACACAATGGGCACCGGGTATAATCATATATCATTATAACTTTACCGGCAGTATCTTGCCAAATGCTCGATCTGGCCGCCTGCCGTTGCTAACGGAGCGCGAACAAAGCGCTATTATTAAGGCTATTCGGAGTTCCAGTATGACAGTGCATGAAAAACAGCTCCAATCCTAGAGGATAATTTTTCCAAAACGATTTCGGAGGTTACGGTACGCCGTGTTTTAAAAAAAAGTACCATAGCAGAGTCGCCCGTAAAAATCTCTGATTTCCGAAGTCAATAGTCAAAAGCGTCTATCTTTTGCAATAAGCTTAGTTTAAAGCCCCAGACTTCTGGAATCATGTTCTATTCTCAGACAGAAGTAAGTTCTGCATCTTTGGAATCAAAGAAAAATACTTAGTATGGAAGAAAAGAGTAGATATGAATCAAGGTATCTTTGTAAACATTTTGGAAATCAATTTAATGGAAACAGCCAAAAAATCGGTCTTTAAACGTGAATTTTGGTCCCAGCGGCAGAACGACAAAAAGCGTACAACTCATAATACAAAGCTTTGTATGCTCAATAATGTTAAAATTCAGTTACGAACACCTTCTCAGAGTCTAGATATCAATCCTATTGAGCATGGGATCTATGGGATCTTCTCGAAAGAAAAATCCGGAAACACACAATTACTTCAATGAAAAAGCTCAAGAAGATAATATTGGAGGAATGGGACAAAATTACATCAGAGGAAACAATGAAACTTTTAAATTCGATGCCAGAACGACTTACGTAAATTTTTCACAGAGAGGGTTATCCCACAAGTTACTAAAAAGGTTATAATATCCATTATATATAGATTAAAGTAAGGTGCACCCAGACTTTTGCGTGTGATATTTTTGGAGTATAAAAACTTAAAATTAATTATAAAATATATCGAATTGTTAAACAATTCAGAAAAAATATAATATTAAAGAGAATAAAATGTAGTAATTTTTAAAAAAAAAATTAGTTAAAAATACATACATATAAATAGCTAAAAAATTTGCGTTTGAAATTTGATTTTAATTTTTTTCGATCTACGCAGATTTGTGCTGTTGAGTGTATTTTATCAAAAAACCCAAACCCAAAAAATATGTCTTTGAATTAAAGCTAACAAAAAAACTTGTTACCTCATCGTTCTAAATGGCTATACGGCTGATGAAAGCCTCAGATGTAGGAAGTGCACCTTCCTAGTGTTTCGGTAATAAACTCAGATAATGATCGACTGATCGACAAAGCATCCGACTAAATGATTCGTGGCTTTGACATTTAACACGAATTAGTAAATCATGATGGCAGCGTTAAGGGTATGTTAATGAACGAAACATCGCGATTTGGCCTCATACGTACCAGAGATAGAAGTTACGATCCAAAATGTGGTGCAGAGTGCCACAGAAGCGGCGATGTTCAGACAGTCTATGCTCCGTTGATTTTTTTTGCTGCTTTGCTTCATTTATTGAATCTTCTCATTTTTGAGCCTAACAATAAGTTATCAAATTTTATACACAAAGATTGAAAAGCAATTTAGTAATAAACTGTTATATTATGCGCCGCTAGGGTCTATCGCTGGGTTGGTAGATCGTTACGACGAAGACGGGAGAAGCTGCACATCCTTGATAGACTCCGCGCTAGATGGTTTGGATGTGAAGAAAGCTTCTTAAAATATTTATTCTTCTGTTCAGCTATTACATTTTTGACTGATGGGGAATATTCAATTCTCTTTGTATGTAGTCGTCTCGAACATACCACGGTGCTTGTTTTCAATATAGGTAGGTACAAATGGGCTTTAATACGGAGTTGTAGAGCAAGCCCAAATAGATAGGTACAAATGGGTTTTAATACGGAGTTCTAGAGCAACACTTTGTAGTCAAGGCTAAGGGGCGACCAAGCGTGGATAAGTCAATTAGCTTCGATGTGTCTGTGCCAAGTAAATCTTCTATCGAGATGTACTCCTTAGAACGTTACTTCGTTAGCTTGCGGGAGTGCGGTATTGTTCAGTGTACGCATAGGCCAGTTTTGCCTATTAAGCGTAAATGTAACATGCTTGCATATCAGTTTTTTTATTCTTATAGATACTATGAAAGTATTCTATAGTTGTCTTCAGACTTCGACTGTCTTTTCCAATAAGATCAATAATTTCATTGACGAGGGCACTGCAACTTTTCTCTCGTATGTAAAGTGTAAGTGGTTTTTGCTGTGAAGGTTTGTTTTCTAGCAGAATTGCAAATCTATTGGTGTTATTGGGAGTTTCTGATGCATTTGAATTGCTGCGAATAACTTTTGGCTTTGAGGTAAGGGGCTCGATTTTCTTTTGATTTGAATGTAGCAATCCATTCCAGTCTGAACAGCCGGCGTGATGATTGTAGTTTGCTTTATAGGCAATTCATTGTTTGATACCGTTCAGTTGTTGTTTATGTTATTGTTGTTGTTACAGCAGCTGCGCTGTGAACTTTTTCACTGTTGCAAAACGGCGTAGAAGACAGCGTAAGTAGAGACGGAGAGCAACAGCACGATCGCTCAGTTGGTAATTCCAAAAGACCGTACTCGATTTGAATCAGCACAATCTGGTTCTTTGAAAGAGAAGTACCCGATGTTACCTTGCGAAGGGAGTCAACGCTCGACTTGTTCATACGTATTTCGTTTTGATTAAATTTAAATTTATTGATAATTAGTATATTAATATATAATTAAATCGTTTAATTAACTAATGTGTGCGAATCATGGCACTAAGCATCTTTTCGCGGTTTTTTAACTTTTTTTTAGGTCACTCACTTCACTATTGACTTTTGTTTACCAGAGCGCAATAATTGCACGTCTGCATGCGATGAAAAAGTTATGTTGTGGCGCTGTGGCACCGAAACTCTGCACTCAGCATGGTCATTAAGAATTGAACACAGTGATGAAATTGCTTTTTTTGCTGGTAGAAATTTGTCACTTGGCTCTTGGTATTTCCAATTATATGTTATTCAGGTTCCAGAGTCAATAAAGATTTTAAAGGTGCCATTCTAGACATAGAGCAAAGCCGAAGATACAAGCAAGCTTCATAATTAGCCATACTAACATAACACAATCAATGTATGTAGTTGAAAGGGATTTAGAATGAAGAACAAAACTAAAGTGGATAAGTTAATCCGGCAATCAAAGCGATCAGCAATGCATGAGCACAAAACGTGCGGATCTGCACAAAAATCTTGAGGGTTAATGATTAGTCCAATTGAGCCAAGTAGCGACTGTGGCGTATTGCACTTGTTTCAGAAGATATTTAATTTGGGTAGCACACAATGTCTTAAAGCAGAATCGAATTAGTGTTCTAAGCAATTTGTGTTGTATGATTGGCTCAGCTTAAGCTATTCGGTAGTTGAATGATGTTTTGTAAACAATTGAATTGAAGCTATTCGGTAGTTGAATGATGTTCTGTAAACAATTGCGAGATACTCATATTCAAAAATTCGCAAAGGCATTTAAAAAAGGCAAGAATTCCGCCACCCGCTAAATTCCCGATGACCGTTGCAATCCCAATGACTCGCAGATAAAACGAGAAATTTTCAAAAATCTACCCAGATGAAATATTGACCTCTTATAATATTATCAGTACACATCAGTACTTCTAAATTGATATAAAATAAGCATGTAACTCGGCACCACAAATCTGCGTTCACCCAAAAACAAAAATTAAATAAAATACAATTTCAATCGCCAATTTTTCAAATCTTTTGAACGCTTATATTCTTTTTTTTTTTGCACACTAAAACTTGATTCCAAAAATGCAGAACTTACCCCCGTTTGGAAATAAAACTTGATTCCCAAAGTCAGGGGAAATTTAAGAGAATAAATTGTAGAAAAAATTTGTTAAAAATACGTATAAATAACTGAAAAATTTGCCATTGAAGTTTTATTTTAAGGTTTTGTTTGGGTGTACGCATATTTGTGTTGCCGCTACGTACTAACATGCAAAATTATAACTTCAAAAGATAACTTCAGCTTCTTATTATACGCTTGCAGAGGGTATACTAATTTTGGCCAGGACCTTATAATGCCCCTTAGGAGGACCCAAAAGAGTATAGTATGTACATATATAGAATGTACACTGTACTCATTGTTATGCATTAACGAGATACATTGTAGAAATTTGTTCCAATAATTATTTAACCGAATTCCCAAGCATATTTTAAGTGTGAAGTCATTTGACCATACATGCTATGAGTACCCAAAGGTTCAGCATGTCTGCATGAGTTACTGCTCAGCTACTAAGTGAACATAGCGACATTATCGCCGCTACTCACACATACTTTTAATGAGAGACTGCTCCGCTGCCGTTGTAGCTGGAGTCTTACATATATTCATTCTTTTGTATGATACACTACTTCGCACTTGTGAGAAGCAACGCAGATAAGGCTGCTTTTAAGAGCCCATGCGCGAGGCTCTGCTCGGAAAACACTAACCACTGTAAGGCTTTTACTAAAACCATATGACTGATATTAAATATAGCGCAAATCATTGTAAATCAATCATATGTCAATTAACACAATTTTTCCCTTTTTTTTGCGATAATAGTTCATTAGCCCAGATTAAACACTAACAAGTAAGAAAGTTATAGTCGAGTGTGCTCGACTATATAATACTCGGTGCCCAAAGTTATATTATATATTTATTTAGCTTGTGCTGCGCACTCGCCAATTTTAAGTTAATTTAAAAAAAAACGTATGAATTGTATAATGAGCTAAATGAACTTAAAATTGACAAAATAGATCTATCCAAAAGACAACAATTCTTAAACTTGCAGAAACGTTGGTAAAAATCTTTAACGAAGCACGTTTACTAATATACTAATATACAACAAGAGATAGGTATTAAATTAAGATAATTGGTCTCAAGTATCAACATTTTTGATCAGTCTACGATCAAAATTAATATCAGTACAACAAAGGTATAGTTTGAATATTTTAGTTCCAACTATCCTGAACATCTCCTTGTCAGTTAACACTGTTGATGAACCAGAATCAAATGAATCAGCAGAAATTGACTCAATTGAGCCAGAAGAATTAGATTCCGCAAATCCTAAAAGAGAAAAACAAGATTTAAATAATCTTACTATTCCTGCATACGTTATAGAACAAAAATTCTGTAGCAACAGCACAATGGCACAATCTATGGTAATATTGATTTTAACTGCACCGCATCAAAGCATTTAGCAGTTCTTGATGGGAATGCTAAAAACCTAAGAAGTTTCTCAATGCACTAGAAATAATAGATAAAATCAAAAGCGAACACGAAAAATTAGTAACTTCTATAGAAATACCAACTAATATTTTCACATCTTGGATTTACAATTTGCTATTCCCTGTGACGGAATAATTGATTTTATCTTAGAATACAACTGCCAAATAGACTTCAATCTATTTGAAGATTGGCTTATAATTAGGCCCAATAACCTAACATTTCCAATTCATGTTCCAATAATAACAGTTGTGGCAGTAACTCAATAATTCTGCCAGCCAGATCCCAAGTCATTGGATAAATTCAACTTATTTCAAATGAAGACAGTGTATTTATTCCAAATCAAGAAACTCTTTATGGTATTTACTTAGCAAATACCACAGCAACGTCTAAATATTCTTTTAGAAGACTACTAAATACAACAAATACTGATCAAGTAGTCAGTACGGTACAGTAATTTAATTTGAATCACTTTCGAACTACGATGTAGTCAAAACTAATTCAAGCTAAAAGAATATGACTCTACAACCGAATATTTGAAGGGAAAGTCACTACAAGATATCAAAGTAGACATAAATTCCGCGCAGAAAATAAAGAAATAGAATTGCCTAGGCAATCTATAGAATGAGCTTCAATTAAAATAATTACATTATATTACATTATTTTCCAAAAGGAGATATATTACATTATTTTCTGCATGTGTTTACACATGCGGATCCCTACTGTACTCAATGTTATGAATTAACCATACACATTGTAGCACTTCGTTCCAATGAATATTTAATCAAATTCCCAAGCATATTATATGTAATTGTAGAGTCTATAGGTTCATAAGCTTTGCTGACAATACTTCTACAGTTTCGTATTTGACATTGCTTTTCAATCGAGAAGTAACCTCAGATACTGTAGATTTATTTCCGATTTCTGGCAACTTCAGCTTTGTCTTTATTATTATCACAGCTAATTTTTCGTGTTCGCTTTTGATTTTATCTATTATTTCTAGTGCATTGAGAAACTTCTTAGGTTTTTAGCATTCCCATCAAGAACTGCTAAATGCTTTGATGCGGTGCAGTTAAAATCAATATTACCATAGATTGTGCCATTGTGCTGTTGCTACAGAATTTTTGTTCTATAACGTATGCAGGAATAGTAAGATTATTTAAATCTTGTTTTTCTCTTTTAGGATTTGCGGAATCTAATTCTTCTGGCTCAATTGAGTCAATTTCTGCTGATTCATTTGATTCTGGTTCATCAACAGTGTTAACTGACAAGGAGATGTTCAGGATAGTTGGAACTAAAATATTCAAACTATACCTTTGTTGTACTGATATTAATTTTGATCGTAGACTGATCAAAAATGTTGATACTTGAGACCAATTATCTTAATTTAATACCTATCTCTTGTTGTATATTAGTATATTAGTAAACGTGCTTCGTTAAAGATTTTTACCAACGTTTCTGCAAGTTTAAGAATTGTTGTCTTTTGGATAGATCTATTTTGTCAATTTTAAGTTCATTTAGCTCATTATACAATTCATACGATTCCATTATATTATGGGTATGAACTATTTTTAAAGGCCAATAAGGTCTACTACTTCTACCTAGTTTTTGGTGATCATCTAATATATTGAAGGTGAGAACTTTACATTGAATCTATTTATGTAAAGATTTTCTAACTCTTAGATGCTTATTGGTGTCGTTAAGTCCATCCTTAAGTATTACGGCATTCGTAAAATAACTTTCTTTGTGGGGAAAAAAGAAATTTGATTTTTAGCTTAGTCTTTCAAGATTGTCTGCTCTGCTCATGTATCTTTTCTTAGTTATTTTGTTATGTTTGAGAAATATATGAGCAACAAGATCCACAGAGTTTGAATGTCATCTTTGTGATCGACAATCTTTGGTATTAACCACAGTATTGACCACATTGGCCGTATTATCTTTAGTCTGACTATCGCCAGTGCCAAACCAACTCATTTTTATACTCGGTGCCCATTGGGTACCAAGAGTATATTGGGTTAGAGACAAGAGCAAAATGTATGTAACACCCATAAGGAGGCGTGGCCGACCCCATAAAGTATATATATTCTGGCTCAGGATCAATAGCCGAGTCGATTGGGGCATGTCCGTCTGTACATCCGTATGAACACACAGATCTCGGAGACTATAAGAGCTAGAGACTTCATTTTTTTGCATAGTGTTTGTAGTGTTTGCAGACAGATCAAGTTTATTTTGGATTTTTGCCACGCCCCCTCCGCCTCCACAAATCGATAAAAACGATTTTAAGCTAAAGGACTTAATTTTGGTTAGAATATTTTTATCTGGACGTTGTGTACAAATTTGGTTCAGATCGGATAATAAACATGGATAATAAACATGGAAGTTATACACATTTCGAATTGCAAAAGTTGAGAGGCGTCTCTATAGCGTTCGCTTGCTTGCTGTTCGCACCCCACACACGGCAACATTTACACAGTATTTCTCACACTTGTGAAGAGCGTGGCTCAGTGGTTAGAGGGTTGAACTTGCGTGCATGAGGTCCGCGGTTCGAATCTCGAGGCGATTTTTTTTTCTTTTTAATTTTTTTTTTTAAATTAACTTAAAATTGGCCAGTGCGCGGCGCAAGCTAAATAAATATATAATATCAACTTTGGGCACCGAGTATTATATAGTCGAGCACACTCGACTATAACTTTCTTACTTGTTAGTGTTTAATCTGGGCTAATGAACTATTATCGCAAAAAAAAGGGAAAAATTGTGTTAATTGACATATGATTGATTTACAATGATTTGCGCTATATTTAATATCAGTCATATGGTTTTAGTAAAAGCCTTACAGTGGTTAGTGTTTTCCGAGCAGAGCCTCGCGCATGGGCTCTTAAAAGCAGCCTTATCTGCGTTGCTTCTCACAAGTGCGAAGTAGTGTATCATACAAAAGAATGAATATATGTAAGACTCCAGCTACAACGGCAGCGGAGCAGTCTCTCATTAAAAGTATGTGTGAGTAGCGGCGATAATGTCGCTATGTTCACTTAGTAGCTGAGCAGTAACTCATGCAGACATGCTGAACCTTTGGGTACTCATAGCATGTATGGTCAAATGACTTCACACTTAAAATATGCTTGGGAATTCGGTTAAATAATTATTGGAACAAATTTCTACAATGTATCTCGTTAATGCATAACAATGAGTACAGTGTACATTCTATATATGTACATACTATACTCTTTTGGGTCCTCCTAAGGGGCATTATAAGGTCCTGGCCAAAATTAGTATACCCTCTGCAAGCGTATAATAAGAAGCTGAAGTTATCTTTTGAAGTTATAATTTTGCATGTTAGTACGTAGCGGCAACACAAATATGCGTACACCCAAACAAAACCTTAAAATAAAACTTCAATGGCAAATTTTTCAGTTATTTATACGTATTTTTAACAAATTTTTTCTACAATTTATTCTCTTAAATTTCCCCTGACTTTTGGAATCAAGTTTTATTTCCAAACGGGGGTAAGTTCTGCATTTTTGGAATCAAGTTTTAGTGTGCAAAAAAAAAAAAAGAATATAAGCGTTCAAAAGATTTGAAAAATTGGCGATTGAAATTGTATTTTATTTAATTTTTGTTTTTGGGTGAACGCAGATTTGTGGTGCCGAGTTACATGCTTATTTTATATCAATTTAGAAGTACTGATGTGTACTGATAATATTATAAGAGGTCAATATTTCATCTGAATAGATTTTTGAAAATTTCTCGTTTTATCTGCGAGTCATTGGGATTGCAACGGTCATCGGGAATTTAGCGGGTGGCGGAATTCTTGCCTTTTTTAAATGCCTTTGCGAATTTTTGAATATGAGTATCTCGCAATTGTTTACAGAACATCATTCAACTACCGAATAGCTTCAATTCAATTGTTTACAAAACATCATTCAACTACCGAATAGCTTAAGCTGAGCCAATCATACAACACAAATTGCTTAGAACACTAATTCGATTCTGCTTTAAGACATTGTGTGCTACCCAAATTAAATATCTTCTGAAACAAGTGCAATACGCCACAGTCGCTACTTGGCTCAATTGGACTAATCATTAACCCTCAAGATTTTTGTGCAGATCCGCACGTTTTGTGCTCATGCATTGCTGATCGCTTTGATTGCCGGATTAACTTATCCACTTTAGTTTTGTTCTTCATTCTAAATCCCTTTCAACTACATACATTGATTGTGTTATGTTAGTATGGCTAATTATGAAGCTTGCTTGTATCTTCGGCTTTGCTCTATGTCTAGAATGGCACCTTTAAAATCTTTATTGACTCTGGAACCTGAATAACATATAATTGGAAATACCAAGAGCCAAGTGACAAATTTCTACCAGCAAAAAAAGCAATTTCATCACTGTGTTCAATTCTTAATGACCATGCTGAGTGCAGAGTTTCGGTGCCACAGCGCCACAACATAACTTTTTCATCGCATGCAGACGTGCAATTATTGCGCTCTGGTAAACAAAAGTCAATAGTGAAGTGAGTGACCTAAAAAAAGTTAAAAAACCGCGAAAAGATGCTTAGTGCCATGATTCGCACACATTAGTTAATTAAACGATTTAATTATATATTAATATACTAATTATCAATAAATTTAAATTTAATCAAAACGAAATACGTATGAACAAGTCGAGCGTTGACTCCCTTCGCAAGGTAACATCGGGTACTTCTTTTTCAAAGAACCAAATTGTCCTGATTCAAATCGAATATGGTCAATTACCGCGAACCCGAACAACAAACTTTTGGAATTACCAACTGAGCGATCGTGCTCTTGCTCACCGTCTCTACTTACGCTATCTTCTACACCGTTCTGCAAGGGTGATAAAGTTTATAGCGCAGCTGCAGTACCAACAACAAGAACATCAACAGCAACTTCAACGGTATTAAACAAAGAAATTCCAATAAAGCAAACTACAAACATCAAGCCGGCTGAGTAGACTGGAATGGATTGCTACATTCAAATCAATATAAAATCGTGCTCCCTTACCTCAAAGCCAAAAGTTGTTCGCAGCAATTCAAATGCATCACAAACCCCTAATAACACCAATAGATTTGCAATCCTGGCAGAAAACAAAACTTCCTTAGAGCCAGTAGACGAAAGAAAGAAGCCAAAAACAACCTCCAATTTACATACGAGAGAAAAGTTGCAGTGCCTTCGTCAATGAAATTATTGAGCTTGTTGGAAAAGACAGTCGAAGTCTGAAGACAACTATAGAATACTTTCATAGTATCTATAAGAATAAAAAAACTGATATGCAAGCATGTTACATTTACGCTTAATAGGCAAAACTGGCCTATGCGTACACTGAACAATACCGCACTCCCGCAAGCTAACGAAGTAACGTTCTAAGGAGTACATCTCGATAGAAGATTTACTTGGCACAGACACATCGAAGCTAATTGACTTATCCACGCTTGGTCGCCCCTTAGCCTTGACTACAAAGTGTTGCTCTAGAACTCCGTATTAAAACCCATTTGTACCTATCTATTTGGGCTTGCTCTACAACTCCGTATTAAAGCCCATTTGTACCTACCTATATTGAAAACAAGCACCGTGGTATGTTCGAGACGACTACATACAAAGAGAATTGAATATTCCCCATCAGTCAAAAATGTAATAGCTGAACAGAAGAATAAATATTTTAAGAAGCTTTCTTCACATCCAAACCATCTAGCGCGGAGTCTATCAAGGATGTGCAGCTTCTCCCGTCTTCGTCGTAACGATCTACCAACCCAGCGATAGACCCTAGCGGCGCATAATATAACAGTTTATTACTAAATTGCTTTTCAATCTTTGTGTATAAAATTTGATAACTTATTGTTAGGCTCAAAAATGAGAAGATTCAATAAATGAAGCAAAGCAGCAAAAAAAATCAACGGAGCATAGACTGTCTGAACATCGCCGCTTCTGTGGCACTCTGCACCACATTTTGGATCGTAACTTCTATCTCTGGTACGTATGAGGCCAAATCGCGATGTTTCGTTCATTAACATACCCTTAACGCTGCCATCATGATTTACTAATTCGTGTTAAATGTCAAAGCCACGAATCATTTAGTCGGATGCTTTGTCGATCAGTCGATCATTATCTGAGTTTATTACCGAAACACTAGGAAGGTGCACTTCCTACATCTGAGGCTTTCATCAGCCGTATAGCCATTTAGAACGATGAGGTAACAAGTTTTTTTGTTAGCTTTAATTCAAAGACATATTTTTTGGGTTTGGGTTTTTTGATAAAATACACTCAACAGCACAAATCTGCGTACATCGAAAAAAATTAAAATCAAATTTCAAACGCAAATTTTTTAGCTATTTATATGTATGTATTTTTAACTAATTTTTTTTTTAAAAATAACTACATTTTATTCTCTTTAATATTATATTTTTTCTGAATTGTTTAACAATTCGATATATTTTATAATTAATTTTAAGTTTTTATACTCCAAAAATATCACACGCAAAAGTCTGGGTGCACCTTACTTTAATCTACTATATAATGGATATTATAACCTTTTTAGTAACTTGTGGGATAACCCTCCTCTGTGAAAAATTTACGTAAGTCGTTCTGGCATTCGAATTTAAAAGTTTCATTGTTTCCTCTGATGTAATTTTGTCCCATTCCTCCAATATTATCTTCTTGAGCTTTTTCATTGAAGTAATTGTGTGTTTCCGGATTTTTCTTTCGAGAAGATCCCATAGATCCCATGCTCAATAGGATTGATATCTAGACTCTGAGAAGGTGTTCGTAACTGAATTTTAACATTATTGAGCATACAAAGCTTTGTATTATGAGTTGTACGCTTTTTGTCGTTCTGCCGCTGGGACCAAAATTCACGTTTAAAGACCGATTTTTTGGCTGTTTCCATTAAATTGATTTCCAAAATGTTTACAAAGATACCTTGATTCATATCTACTCTTTTCTTCCATACTAAGTATTTTTCTTTGATTCCAAAGATGCAGAACTTACTTCTGTCTGAGAATAGAACATGATTCCAGAAGTCTGGGGCTTTAAAACTAAGCTTATTGCAAAAGATAGACGCTTTTGACTATTGACTTCGGAAATCAGAGATTTTTACGGGCGACTCTGCTATGGTACTTTTTTTTAAAACACGGCGTACCGTAACCTCCGAAATCGTTTTGGAAAAATTATCCTCTAGGATTGGAGCTGTTTTTCATGCACTGTCATACTGGAACTCCGAATAGCCTTAATAATAGCGCTTTGTTCGCGCTCCGTTAGCAACGGCAGGCGGCCAGATCGAGCATTTGGCAAGATACTGCCGGTAAAGTTATAATGATATATGATTATACCCGGTGCCCATTGTGTACCAAGGGTATATTGACTTTGTGACAGCAGCAAATGTATGTAACATAATGAGGCATTGCCGACCACATAAAGTATATATTCTGATCAGGATCAATAGACGAGTCGATTGGACAATGTCCGTCTGACCGTCTGTCCGTCAATCCGTCTGTACGTCCGTATGAACACACAGATCTCGGAGACTACAAGAGCTAGAGACTTCATTTGCAGGCAGATCATGTTTATTATGAATTTTTGACACGCCCCCCCACCGCCTTCACAAATTGATCAAAACCATTTTGAACAGTCCACTACCTACACTTACCTAAGCTATATGACTGAATTTTGGAAAAGTAGAATATGTTTGTGCGGGCGTTGTGTAAAAATTTGATACAGATCGGATAATTAACATGGAAGTTATGCACATTTCAAATACCAAAATTTGAGGGCGTCTGCAGTTCTAACCCCACAGACGACACCAATATTATACTGTTTTTTCTACTACAAACTTGTAAAGAGTGGTGCTTAGTTGTTAGAGGGTTGAACTTGCGTGCTAGTGATGTTCGATCCTCGAAACGATTTTTTTTTTTAAATCACAATATAAGTAAATATAATAAAAATTATAATTTTTAGTTATTTTACGAAAATGTATTAATGTTAATAAATATATATATATGTTGGAATTAACTTAAAAATGGCGAGTACGCAGCACGAGCTAAAATAAATATATAATGTATAAATTTATAGAGTAAATATATAACTTATAATTATAAATGTATATAATTATAATTAACGTAAAATTGACGAGTGCGTACCACGAGGTTTCTAAATATTTAATTAATGACCTAATTATCAATTTTGGAACACTAAGAACTTATAATTATGTGAGAATTCGGTCAAAATCGTATCATAATCCTGAAAGTTGTGCAACTTTCAAGTCTTTGGGCACCGG
>JBAMBR010006603.1:0-29334 GCA_037044475.1 Zaprionus obscuricornis | reverse complement strand
ATAATAAAAATTCAATTTCTATGTTTTCGCTTTGCAATCAAAATTGTTTGAAAACTTTTGAAATTAATTTAACAAAATTAATAGAGTATTATTATTTATTTTGCTTTATTATAAACATACACACACACACACACACACATATATATATATGACGACAGTGTATAAAGAAGACATTAAAAATTTGATAACTAATAAACATTAAAGAAAGTTATAAACAATATTCGTTCACTTTGCTGCTAACCAAAAAAGCCAAAAAAAATGCTGCGCTTAAAAAAAACACTCAATAAAACTAAGAGAAAATAAGAAATAATAATACACACAAACACATACACACACACACATACACATATACATCACATTTTGGCCATTTCCCCATTGCTCTTGTAGTCCCTCAGCTTAGGCTTTGCGCTCATTTATAGACAACAGTATTATTATGATTATATTTCCTTATAAATATGCATAGACTCTTAGTCTAGTTCGTATATATTATTTCACTTCATTTTCTTTGCATATATAATATTTATATATATATATATATATATTTTTTTTTTTTTTTGCATTATAAAAATACATTTTCAATTAGTTTTCCTTAGTCGCGTTTTGATTTTTCTTCCTTCTATTGTAATTTACGTTTTTTTTTACCCCTTCTTTTACTTGGCACTCTCCATTCTCTCTCTGTCTCTCTCTCGCTATCTCTCTTTTGCCTTTCGCTTTCAAATTATAAAATCTTTTTTCTATCTTTTTATTTGGCAAACAAAAAAAAAAAAATGAATATATAATTTCGATATGGAAAACTTTTACCTACTTCCTTCCTCTAAATATATATATATATATACTATATACTGTATATTATATATATACAAAACCATTTCGTTTCCGTTTCTGTTTCGTGCTATATTTATACTACTACTACTACTACTACTACTCAATGTACTGCTGGCTAGTTTTAGAAAGTCCACAAGCGCCACACTATCCTACTACAGACACAAGCGTTTCTCGCTCAGACACATACCAAAAACAGCTCCAATGACAGCGGCATCAGCAGCCAGAGCCAGAGCAAGAGCAAGTTTTGCAGCTACAGTCGCAGCAGCAGCAGCATCAGCAGCCAAAGCAGCTGATAGAGATACAACAAGAGCTACAGCTACAGCTACAGATACAGCTACTGCAATTGCAACAACAACAACAACAGATACAGATACAGATACAATGCCCCTAACAGCAAATGAAACTGATACAAGCGAAGCATCAGCAATTATTAATAATACTTCATTTCTTGATAATGATTATGATAATGATAATGATAATGAGACTTGTCGGTAAGCGTAGAACCAAACAACAACAACAACAACAAATCCAAAATGCTTTCTAACATGCAAACAAACAAACAAAAAAAAAAAAACAATAATCAAAAAACAAAACATTAAATAAAAACTAATTTTTTATATATATATTTTAATATTAAAAAAAACAAACAACTTAAAATAATAATAAAAAACTTTAAGTATTATTATAATTAATTTAATTTACATTTAGAATGTTAGAATCTCTGCCTAAATCGTTGAATTAATAAAAACATTTTTTTGGCATTTTCTTTTTTTTTTACTACGAACAGATACCAACAGAACCCTGAGGCATGTGTTGCTGTACATTGTGTGGCAGGCTTGGGACGTGCACCAGTGCTTGTAGCACTTGCACTTATCGAATTGGGCTTAAAATATGAAGCAGCTGTTGAAATGATAAGAGAGTAAGTTATATATAATCTCAATCTAAAATTTAAATCTAAATCTAACCATTTAATTTCTATTCTCTTTGTGTTTAGCAAACGACGCGGCGCAATTAATGCCAAGCAGCTTTCATTCTTGGAGAAATACAAGCCAAAGGCGCGACTAAAGCACAAAAATGGCCACAAAAATTCATGTTCTGTGCAATAGATTTCCAAAACCATATGTATATTCCCACCAGATAAAAAGTGTTCATTTTTTCAAACAAAAAAAAAAAAAAAAAAAACAAAAAACTAAAACACGAAGAAAACCAAAAAAAAAAAAAACAAAACAAAACTGAAAATATGCAAACAAAAGAATTGAAAAAAAAAAACTGTAAAGAAATAGCAATTCGATAGTTGAGAAATAAACAAGATAGAAAGAAAGAACAATAGAACAAATACAGATAAAATAGACAAAATGAATACTGAATGAAAACGAAAATTGAAAATTGATAATTGATAAATGAAAACAGCCCAGTTATTATTTGAACATTGTATTGGCATATCATCCCTCACTCCAATCATTTTGTATGTATTAATTAATGTAATTTAATTTTTATTTTATTTTATTTATCACATTTCCACAAAAAAAAAAAAAACACCACCACGAAACGTAATAAAAAAAAATATTGTAATTTTTATTTCAAGTCCCATTTACCCCATAAAATGGTTGTAAATCGGGCAAAAACAAAAATACATAAAAATAAAATTAAATACAAAATTCAAAATCAAGCAAATAATAATAACAGCAACATAAAGAAGAACAAAAATATGAGTAAAGGGTCAGAGAGAGAGTCAGGCACCATTAGGCAATAAACAAACAGCATAAAGAAAAAATAATAAATAAATAAATAAAAACATTTATTGCAATATAGAAAAGAATATGAAAGTTATATATACAACACACATACAATACAAAAAAAGAAAACGCGTGTTTAAAAAACAAAAGCTAAACGAAAATAAAAATAAAAAATAAAATGTAGTAAATGAAAATCTATAGTAAAAGATGAAGAAAGAATATGTTATGAAGAAAAATGAACAAAATGAAAAAAATGATCTAATATCTGCTTATAACTAAACGCTGCATTTGATGTAAAACGTTTCTACAAATTGTACTTAATCTGCATCGCATATGTTAGTTTAGTTAGTTTGCGCCGCTCCTGTCATCCCTTGACTAGATTGACTAGATGTGTATGTGAGTAACAAATATTATATTCTAAAAATTCTCCCATACATCATATATATATGTTAAATATAATATGTTATAGCATCGCAAACGAAAAAAAAAACAGCATAGAAGAAACCGTAACACAAGACAAAATATATAAAACTGTAAAGTTTATTCATAGTCTTCATTTATAGATAAAAAGAAAGAAAAAAAAACAAAACAGATGAAGCAGAAGAAGAACAACTTAATTTAAGCTGATCTAATATTTTTATCTAAACGTTTATTTTAACTTGAAATTTTATATTGCAATTTTTACTTTTATGCGCTTAATATGGGAAATGCAAATGAAAGAAAACAAAACAAAACAAAAAATAATATAGAAAAAGAACAAAAAATGATCCTAAAAATCAGAATTTATTTCTTTTTTTTTTTTTTTTGTTTATTGTTTTCTTTTCATAAACTCTGTGTACAATACCAAGAACCGTTGGATAACTATTTATATAAATATTAATTAATGCATATATATATATATATATTATATATTGTATATATATTATAAATAATATATATACAATTATTAACTGCAAATACAACAGATTTACATACAAATTTTTACATTAATTGACAACATACTACATTTCAATAATAATACGCAACAGTTGCAATACTACAAGAACAACAACATCAACAAGAACAACAACAAAAAAAACACCAATACATTTACACAATAAAAACAATAAACAATATATATACACTACATATATATATGTATTGGAAAAAAAAACTGATGAAAAAATTGAGAAAATGAACATAAAAAAAAAAAAAAAAAAAAACCTTATATAACAAATTTAACAAATTATAGTGAGGATAAAGCAGAAATTATAAAATATAATGCTTACAATTAATTTATCCAATATTGAATTGTAATTTTTTAAAATGTTAGTCATTACAATGAAATAAAAACGATATATGAAAATTAAAAAAAAAATATAAATTTATTTATTTATTTATTTTACAGGGTGTTCCAATGAAGCATCAGTGCTTTTGCTTCATTGCCAGAATATTTGAGTCGGTTACTACTCTCCATTATATTTATTACAGGTTCCTTGCTTTTTGCAATTGTTTAGAAACATTAAAAAATTTTTAATTATGGTAAAGAATTCAAATAAATTTCTTATATTTTGAAATATATATTTATTGGAAGAAATTAGAGTTTGAATTTTCGTTGAAAGAGCAAAATAAAATCTTTTTTTTTTTTATTCTCGCCGGTATCATTCAGTTCCTTCTGAACATAACCGGACGTTTAAGATTTGGGAGGGGTGTATGGTATAGAGGGACCTTAAATTAACAAAATCCAAATCATGTCATGTCATGTCATTTGAAATAATAGGCGAACAGAAGCCAGCAGCTAGATGCTGCACTTATTAATTTGTTAGTATTTTTCGTAAGGCATACTTTTAGGATATAGCTGAATATCATATGAACGTACGCAGAAATAATTATAGACCACATCCTAAAAGTATGCTATACAATTTGAGCTAAAAAGTTTGCATTGCCTTACATAATTATTTTTTTTAAAAAAAAAAATGTATTAAGTGCTGAACCCATACATTCAATATTAGTATCTTAACAACACAGTTTACGCAATATAATATTAGTAACCTAACCTCGTGTATTCATACGAGGAGATAAGTAAATGACGAAAAATCTTTATTTTTCGTATGACATTTCCAGACCTGAGTGGGAATCGAACCCACGACTGTGTTGATTAGGGGATACATGTTTACCCACTCGACCAACACATAATAAAAAAATATATATATTTAAATTTCCGTTACCACTGAACAGACAAAAATAATTCAGATCATGTCAGAGCCGAAATCAAAGAGTTTCCTACATGAAATACCAGGCGAACAGAGTTATGTAAATTAACAGAGCTTGCTGCAAACTTCTGCTTTCCTGGTATTTCAGAGTGAAAATCTGTTGATTTCGGCATGTTTGGCTCTGACAATTACTTTGCGGTTTTAGTGAACGGATTGACAGACGGATTTTGATTATTCTGTCGATACTGATCAAGAATATATAAGTTATACAGAAATAATTCAGATCAGGTCAGAGCCAAAATCAATCAATTTTCTGTGTGAAATACCAGGCGACCAAAAATTGGCAGCAAGTAACTGCATGAAAAATGTATTTCGCTATATATTAACAGAGCTTTATAAAAATTAACAGATTTATGTATATTAACAGAGTTATGTTAGACTTTAACATTTGAGCTTGTTCAGCTGCTTGCTGCTAATTTCTGTTCGCCTGATATTTCATACTGAAAATCCATTGAGTTTTTACATTTTTGCTGCTAAATGCAATTTATTCGTAACGGAAATTTAAATTGCATTCCATAATAGAAATTTGTAATTCTTTAAAATAGCAAACTCCAGATGATGATGACTTCGTTACTTGAATTTAGTGGATATATAAAAAAAGTTTTGAATTTCCAAGACTCTGAAATTGTAAAATAAAATAGCAAGAAAATATTCAAGTTGATAGTTAACGATGTTTCTCTTTATTTTTGCATACGTAAATAAATATATGTATATGTATATATATATATATATATATATATATTTGTACAATATATACTTTGATAATAATTACAACTAATAACTGTTACAATTATTGTTGTTGTTGTTCTCTTTTATTTACTGGTGGCAACACAATCGATTAACTTCGTTGCCGGGTTATTTGCAATTTCCTTCCTTTTGTGTACAATATATGTATGTTATAATAACTAATTACAATACGTTGTTTTCTTGTTTTCATGTGTGTAAACCTAAATTTCTCATTATATTCAAAGCGCGTTTAATTTCGTCAATATATGTTTGTATTGTTGCTCTCTTGATTTTACGATATTATGATATCATTATCAATGATATATATATATTGGATTTTTAGTATATTTTATTGTTTTTCAAATTCAAAAATTATTTTTATTTTTCATTTTTTTTTTTTTTGCATCTTGCAATTTGCCAAAAATATTTGTAATTGAAAATTGTTTGAGAAGCACTTGTAACAGAATGTGCGCTGTTAGCTAACAGTGGTCTGTTAACATGTGTTGCGAGAGAGCTATGTGCTGCTATGTTAGCTAACAGCCGTGTGATGTGCTAATCAACAACAGCCTAGTGTTATTAGAATACACATATAACAGTATTCTCTCTTCTCTCTTTCTTTGCTTTTGTTCAGTGTATTAATTAAATAATTGAAAATAAAAACTATTTTGTTTTGTTTGTTTTTTTTTTGTTATTATTAAATAGAGAATAGTAAGTAAATGTTTATTACATTTTGTTCAATTGAATTTGTGTTAATTTTTTTATTGTGTAAATTTGTGCGCTCTATTTAGAAGCTATGCATCGTCAAAAATTAAGAAGAATCGCATAGCCAAATGAACGCTGAGCCCTTCAAAGAGACTAGAAAAATAAATTAGATTTTCCTCTTCTTTTTTTTAGGGGATAGCACCGAAAAAAAAAACTTAAAAAGATAAATAATCTTTTTGTTTTCATTTTTTCTTTTTAGCAGTTGAAAGTTTACAATATTTTTTTTTCTCTTTTGTTTTTACTGTTGGTGATCGTGGAAAGCAAAAAAAAAAAATCAAATTTTATAAACAATACAATAAAATGTATAAAAAAATATATATATATGCACTTTCAATTTTTCTTGATTATTATTATTTTTTTTTTTTTTTGCATCTCCACTTCAATTACATACAGTTATTAATTTTTCTATTTACAGATGTTTTTTTTTTTTCTTACTTTTCTTTTCGCACAAAAAATATATCAGAAAAATAAAATAAAAAAAAAATTGCATAATTATATACGCTAAGCTTCATAATGTTGTTCATAATTCAACACATACATCGACAAATAAATACAAAATTGGCAAAAAAAATATAATAATAATAATAATCATAATAATAATAATAGTTTTTTTTTGTTTGTGTTTGAGTAAATAAAAAAAAGCTGCTTTCGAACTGACCAAAGATTTTTTGTTTTTGTTTTTGGGTTGTTGTTGCTAAGTGTTGTTGTTGTTGTTATTTTGCTGTTACTGTTGGTGATTGCCGTAAAAGCGCCGCCGTTGCGTACAAGCAAAAAATAAAAATAAAAATAATTCAATATTTAATTAATAATAATAACTACTAAATTTAAACATTTTACTACAAGTATTTACAAATCACAGCTACAAACACTAGGACGACAGCAGGGGGGGAGCCAGCATTGGCCAGTGTTGCATAACATCATTATTATCATCATCATTCATCGTTCATCATTGATCGTTGATCAACAGCGCGCAAGCAGCGACGGCGTCAGAGGCAAAACTAAACCCTTTGTGAATTTTTTTTTTCTTTTATTTTTGTTTGTTGTTTTTTTTTCGGATTTTGTTTTGTTTTTTTTTTTTTGTCGTAATCATAATCATAAACATAAAACTAAAACTTTTCTTTTAAATTGTAAATTATATAGTCCGCGGCGCGCTTAACTCTGTAATGTGTTCTACGTATATATAAATATATAATATATGTGAATTATTATTGTGTGTCTCTCTTTCTCTGTATGTGTGTGTGTTTGTGAGTGTTAGTGTTAGGGTTGTGGGGGCGTGGCTTACAGCCAACCGCCTTTGCGACCAAACAACAAGGAACTAACCGAACCCACAAAGGATTGCGTAATGCTCTGCGACGTTGAACGTGCATCATTCTCGCTACTCTTGGCGCTGCTTGCGCCTGCGGCTGTTGTTGCTGCTACTGATGCGCTACTATCAGAGACCTTGCCAAGATCAGGACGTACACGATTACCATTGGCAGCAGCAGCTGCACTACCACCACCAGCAATGGTACCCAAATCAGGTCGCTGTGCCGCCATGCCATTCTTTAGATTACGCCGTGACTTTTGCCGTTGCATTTGTTTAAGTCGCGTCTCACTGGCAGACGCACAACCCGTTGCAGATCCAGAGACAATGCTTGCAGCAGTCGCAGATGCTGTTGCAGCTGTTGTTGTTGTTGCTGTTGGCTTTGTTAGCGTTGCTTTAGGTTTCAATTGTAGCACAATTCCCTGATCATCGCTATCTTCACTATTATAGGCGCTGCTGCTGCTATCTCTTGCTGATTTTGCTTGTATTTTTGTGATTGCTGCCGCTTTAGTCGCTGCTGCTGCTGCTGCTGTTGCTGTTGATGGTGTTGGTGATTTTAAGCCCCGATGCAGTACACCTTTAATCTGTGCACGATCAAAGTGTATATCATCGACAATGCTATTGCTGCTCGTATGCAGACTCTGTAGACTGTCAGCGGAGCATGTGCTCAGAGAGCTGCTCATAGGTGAACTACTGCGATTGGCAATGCCAGTGGCAAGTCCACGCTGACTGCTGATTATGTTCTCCAGTCCGATACTCTCCACCTTCTCAATGAGGTTCAACGAACGCAATGCATGTCGTTCCAATTGTGATAATTTCACTTTTTGTTGATGCTGTTGCTTGCGCAGATTATGCTGCAATTGTAGTTCACTGGGACCAACAAGTTTACGTCGTATTAAATCTGCGCCAGATGATAGTAAGCCAAATAGTGGCTCTGGGGATTGTCCACGTGGCGGTGAACCTTCTGGACTGTTGCAGGGTGTCACTGTTGGTGAATAATTAGGTCCTGCTGGCGTATTAAGTGCACTGGGCGTAACCGCCTTAATGCCACGTTCATTCAACATGCCAGCAAGGCCAAGATTAACTGAGAAAGTGGAGCAGGAATTTTTACGTGACATTCCAGCGCGTGGCGTTGCAGGACAACTGAAAAAAAAATAAAATTTATGATAATTTTATAAATTTCAAAAAATCAAAATTAATTTTTTTTATTAATTTCTATTAGCACTTACCTGGGCTGTCGAGATGTCGAGGTGGAGGCCATGCGCGATGACACTTGCGACTGTGAGAGGAATGATAGATCATTGACAAATCCATCATCGGGATGCATAACCATGCTATTCGTATACGTAAACGTGCAACCAGGTGCCTCAAATTGTTTACCCAAACCAATCTCATCGCTGACATCCTCCTCCACATCGGATAATGTGTACATTTGCATGCCCAGCTCATCGAGTCCACGTCCACCACGTATGGTAACACCGGGTCGCTCCTCTAGCAGGCCACTAAGTGTTGGTGTTGCTAGTCGCGACCAATGATGCAATGTCTGTGATCCTTCCATTGGTTTGACAATTTGCAATTTCTCTGGAAGACGCCATTGATGATGATGATGCGTTGTTAGACCCGTTGATGAACCTGAACCCGTTGACATTATGCTATCTGGTGTACGGACACCCATTGGCATATTTGCAGTAGCACCTTGTGCTGCACCTGCACCAGCTCCTGAATGTGCTCGTCCTTGCGTTGGTTCATCATAATTATATGTGCCGGCTGGAGCATATGAGAGCATTGCACGTCGTGCCAAAACTTCAGCAGGTGTTAAACGTTTAAGTGCCGCCTCCAGTTCTTTAGCACCTGGTGCACCAGGCACACCCGATGGTTGTGCAGGATAACCATCATCTGATTGAGAGTTGAGACTTTCACAGGATAGTGTCTTTAGGCCAAGAGAATGAGTGCTACCGCTTTCACTAGCACCACGATAATAAGAGCCAGCTGGATATGCCATAGATGCCATACGCGGACCAGATGAACTGCTCATGGACATGGCGCCCAATTGACTCATTGATACATTCCCACTGTCCATATAATTGCCACTTTTGGTGGCACAACGCACTGTGTCAAATACTCGCTTATATGGCGGTGGTCCATAGATGCTACTGGATGCCAAACTGCTGACACCGCCACCTAAGCCACCAGGTAGCTGTGACATCATGCGACTTATACGATCAGCAGCACGTTGACTATCACCCGATATGCCTGAATCAAGACTATTCTCTGAGTATAGCGATGATTCCATCAGTTCCGATTGCAATGATTCAGCGGCAACAGCTGCTGCTGCACCATTATTGCCCAAACCGCCAAGGAATGAGCTACGTGCCTGCGGTTGTTGACGTTTTCGTTGTGTCTTCAGTTGATCCTGTGCGGAATGAAGCAATGCTAGAACTTCCTCATAGCGTTGCTTAAATTCAACTAATTCCAATGCAAGCGCATTTTGATTCTCCTTGGTCACATGCAAGAGCGATAAGTGTTCATCATTGTCCTGCGTCAATTGATGTAATCGCATCTCTGCTTCGGCGAGGCGTGCCGTCAAACTGACAATTTGTTCATGCTGTAAACGATTCTCTTCACGTTGTCGTTCCAATTCCAAGCTGATGTTGTCGTATTGTGAATTAGCATCATTTAGTTGTGCACTAATGTCTGCCATTAGACGTCGTTCGTGCTCCTCCACTTCGTCCGTTTGATGTGCCAATTGTGTTGCTTCGGATTTCAACGTTTTATTCTCGTCCAGCAGAGAGTTGACCTTCTTTTGCAGTAAATCCAATGTGATTGACTTGGACATGGTGGGCGTGTCTGTGCAGAGATAGAAATAGAAAGTATTTAATGTTTGTTATTAAATCTGATTATTTTCTTTCTTTTTTTTTTCTATATATATATAGTAGTAATTACCTGCATCTGTTCCATCGTCTGCATCGTTGGTTAGCACCGAAATCAGTTCATTCTTTTTATGCAGCTCATGCAGCAGCTGGGCGCGATCATCGTTGGCTGATTTAAGATCTGCTTCCAGTTCGCTGACACGCCCCTCAAGCCCATTGTTCTGGGTTAAAAGTTCCTTGCCGATTTGAACGGTTAGCTCTAAATCTTTTTCCTTCTCTTCGAGCAGACGCGTCACGGCTTCAATGTCATCGTAAGCGCGCGTCATCTGGCTAACACGATTACCACATAGAACTGAAATAATAATTAATTAATATTATAATTTAATTATTTCATTTGTGCCAAGTTAATATAAAAGTAAACATATTTACGATGAATTAAACGAAATTACACTAAACTATTAAGATAATGTATTGCAGGCTTAAACTATCGATAACACATGATTATCGTTCTATTTTTTTTTCGACAAGGTTGCCAGATCATTGCGTAATTTTCATAACAAGAAGAATACCTTCCATAAGCAATTGCTCATTCTGTTGCTCTCTTTCGCCTGCAACCCCTAACCCATAAGCTAACAGCGCACATTCAAGTGCTGGCGTCGTTGCCGCCGCTGTAGATGACGATGATAATTCGAGTTCATCTTCGTACTCAAGTTCATCGTCAACGATGCAAAAGTCTTCGTGCCAATTGCTATTGCTCCTGCCCGACGCTTTCGTTTCACATGCAGCAAAATCACATTCCTCAAAGCAATTTACAGATGTTGATGCTGACGTTGTTGTTGTTGTTTTCATTATTCCTGCTGCTGTTTCTGTATCAACAGTATCCACAGCATCCACTTGGGAGCAGCTGCTGATGCTGCTGCTCTCAGCAGCTAAAAATCGATGCATGTTGTTGCTGTTGCTGCTGCTGCTGCTGCCGGCAGCAGGCGCCACAATGACAGCAGACAATTGCCATCGCTCTTCTTCTGCTTCTTCTACTCCTTTTGCATTGTTTACGTGCGTCATGGTCAAATGAAATCTGTTTTTTCTTTTCTTTTCCTTTGCTTTCTTTATTTGTTTCGTCTTTGTCTCTATTACAAATAATTTCCTACTTAGTCACCGTTGCTGCATTTTTAGCATTTTTTTTTTATTTAATTCTTTTTTTAAATGTTTTATTAAGTTGCGGCTATTTAGCTCTTGCTCTGATTCTGTGGTATTATGTAATATATTTTAAGCGATATCATTGTAAAAATCCGCTGCTAAGGCACTTCGTTTGTTTTGTTGGGTGGTTTTACAGTTTTTTATTCTTTTTGCTCATTCTCCCTCTCTTTTACGCACACACTATTTTCGCTGTGTTCGTTATGTTCGTTGTTGTGACGGCGGCCTTTCTGTGTTTATTTTTTCGCTTAGTTATGTTTGTTTTCATTTTCTCTGGCCATCAGTCACATGAGTTGTACAACTTATTTTATTTATTATAATTTTTATTCATTCCTCTGTACGAATCATTTGCAAAAGCAACAACAAACAACGAACAAAAAAAAATAAGTTAAATTAATTGCTAAATTAATGTGAATTGTCTGAAGTCACCAGAGAAACTAAAACTGTTATGACAATTCCTCTCTCTGTTATTCTCCCCTCGTCTTCTACGCTCTCGCACTATTATATTTCACTCTCACTCGCGCTCACACCCACATCGTTGCGCTCCCTTTCCAATCCACTCTTGGCGCGCGTGTTGAGCGTGCGCAAAATCGATTTGCGTGCGTTTCGTTTCTTTTTCTCTCGTTTCAAGTTGTATTTCTATAGCAAGACTTTGACGACTTCGCTTGAAACCAACACCAGAAACCTTGCTTATGAACTTCTAAACGAGTATTTTGAGATATTTATTTATAGTTGTGAGCGCAGCCGAAAAACTCTCAAATTCAAAACCAAAGACACATCTTGTGCGAGCAGCGAGCACACACATACTAACAGGCATTAATACAACAGCATCGCTGCATCGACGGGACGCAGGAAGGACTGTGAGCGACAGCAAGCAGCGCTGCAAGCTGCAGGCAACTGCAACAACAAACAACGATAGAGAAGTAAAAGGCGTTTTCGCCCAAAAGAGCTCAAGTGAAAGGAAAACAATCGACAGAAACATTTGGTGAAAACAATTGCAGCAGTAAAACAGCAACAACAACGATAACAACAGCTACAACAACAACAACAACAACAACAACTACTACTACTACTACTACTACTACTAGTAGTATAGTTACTGCCGGTTCTACGGGAAATACAAGAAATAAACCAACAACATTTTCGCAAATGGGAAACTCACGTGTCGAGAAAATATCCAAAGAGATATGTTTTTATTTTTGTTGTTTTTTTTTCTGTTCGCGTTTCACTTCACTGGGCAGCGGCACTAATGGTAATCACAATAATAGCCACAAGGCTGTAGCCAGTCCAAAGGTTGTGAGACATTAACGAACGCAAAAAAAATTAACTTCGAAACTGAATTCTAAGATATTTGTAGTAGCGACCGTTTACGGCTACGGCAACGGCAACAGCGGCGCTCCAAACTCGTGACGGAGCAAAAGGTAGTCGCGCAAAGATTGACTCACACTCACACACACGTAAGTAAGCACGCACACAAACGCGCTAAACAAGAATCGAGTATATTTGTACGGTTATTGTTGTTGGACGGGCCACAGGGAGGGTCAAAAATTCTCTTCACTTTGCAGTTTGTTTTTTTTGTTTACTTAATGCTTCTGTATTTATATTTTTAATTTTTATTCAAAAAAATATATATGAATTGCAATCTAGTTTACATTTTGACAATTTTTTCGAGGTTTTTCACTTCACAATTGGCACACGAATTGTGTAATTTGCGGATTGGCAGATACACGACGTAAACGAACGCTCAGAGTGAATTTGTGAATATTTGCTGTGTTTTGTTGTATTGGAATCCACCACCATAGATGGCATCCACTCACTAGAAGCGAAACAGAGAGAGAGAGAGAAAGAGAGCCAACAGAGGTGTGCTGCTATTCTGCTATTAACAGTATGCTGTTAATTTACAGTGTCAGAGAGACTGACAGCATTGCCAGCCATAAAAGTTGAGCGCGCAAAATTTTATGAATTTAAAATTGTAAAATTCAAGTTCAAGAAACTTCTGCAAAAAGATATAGTTATAAAAAAAAAAAAAAACAAACAAATTTGTTTTGTTTTCTACATTTGAAGGCTTTACGTAGTCCAGGGCAAACCGGAACCATATTGCACACATTGTATCGCGTTTTTACCTACTACACATGAATGTATATCCTAATCCCATTCATGCCGTGGGCATATGACCATAGAAATATTGTCTCCGGTAATTTTCCGCGTATCCGGATATCCTTAAACGATTTAAACAATAAATTTCTACGAAAAATCATAGCACTATAAAGCTATAAAAATTCAGGTAGAAATACTAGATTTACTAGATTAAGAGAAAATCTAGTATAGAATAAACTAAGTTTTTACTACTTGAAATTCAAGTTGGCTAAAAACAGTTTGTTTAGCTAATAACCCGAAATATAGTTTATTAAATAAGCACGTGTCTGACAGCCATTAAAACGTGAAAACTTAATTAGTACGTTTGTCATTGCCGGCATATTTATTAAACAAATTGAAATAATATTGAAATATTGAACAACCATTTTTTGTGCTCAGACTTTGAGATAGATAATTTTGCCAAATCATTTCTATATTTATATTGAATACTCAAAGTCTACTTGCTAGAATGATGATTGTTGCGTGTTTATTGAAGAAGTACTTCAACTTTAAATTTCTTTATTTACTCTAAAAATTCGCGTATTGTAAAATAAATTAGAGCTAAAAAAAATAAAAGAGACAAAAAACAACATTTTATGTCTGTAAATTTATGTGTTCAACTCATGCATAATTATTATTTTCATTTAGCAAAAACTAATTTCACAGGAAATAAGAATATGTACAGAGCGTGGAAATATTTTGCAGCTGAATTTTCTTATTCCCCCAATGACCATTAAATACACAAAAAAAAAAAAAAAACAGAGACACATGTAGACAGAATATAGAAGTATATATTATTCACAACTATAATTATCATCAGGTGTTAAATAAGCCAATATAGCTACAGGGTAAAAAAAATGTGTAGAACTTAAGTCATGGGAACACTAGAGTCTCTCTCTCTCTTCAGACTTGCATTAAGTTGTTTTTCTTTTCCATTAATTTCCATCAATAACTATTTATTTTTTTATTGCTGAATTAGAAAAAACACAAAGCGATTGGCGTAGCAAGTGAAACGACTCAAAGGTGATAAGTATTTTCTTAATTGTCTGTCGGCCGGTCTGTCTGTCGGTCATTAAACTACTCATCATCTAATGACTTTTTTGTCGTTGTAATTATCGTCTTTGCTGTCAATCGTGGGATTAATAGAACTCTTCAACGACTAAACGAAACAAAAAGAAGAAGAAACAACAAAAAAAGGGCTTTGTACTTTTTATAGCCAATAATAATTGATAAAAAAGAACAAGTAAAAAAAAAAGAAAAAAGAAAAACGCAAAGACAATCAAATGTGCAGATAATCCTCAATTATAGCAAAAAAAAAAAAAAAAAAAAAAGAAGTAGACAAAGACAAAAAACACAAAGCACTTGACACTAAAAATATCTCTAGGGACATCGAGAGAGAGAGAGAGAAAAAAAAGCTTATCATAAGATGAGATCATGTGCCGTCGACAAATATTGCCGACAAATGTTTTAGGGCTTTTAAGTTAATAGTTTTTTATTTTTTCTTACGAACTTGCTAAAAAAAAAAGTAAAAAAAAAAAGCATTTGAATATCTAAAATGTTCAACAATATCAGACAATATATAAATAATAATAATAATAATAATAGTAGAAACGAAATGTGATAACGATTTGTGCAAATATCAACATGAGTTAACGGCAAGATCTAATGACAGTTCAGCTCACAGACACACACACACACATACACACACATACAGCTCAGCAAATATAAAATTTCAAATTGTTTAGCAACAAATAGAACTAGAGAGAAAGAAGAAGAAGCAGCAGAATAACAACGAAAATAAAACGTAAAATTTTGCGGTCGTGTTTCTACACACGTCAACCACATGCAACAAACAAAAGCAAATAAAAGTTTTTACAAAAAAAAAAAAAAAAATATCGAAAAAATAAATATAAAGAAAATTAATTGAGAAAACATTAAAAACGACAAGAAATTGATAAGATATTGAAGTCCAAAATGCTTTGGTCGTGTGAAGTGAAGTGAATTTGTATTTCCCTTTGCTGCAACTTTGATAACAAAAAAAAAAAAAAAATACTGATTGCTGATAACTTGGCTAAAATGGCATTCAATGATAAGACATCTGCTTAGTTAAAGCGAGACAGTTGCGCGACTGTTAACTTTACTTTATTTACGTATATCCCATAAGTATAGTTTGTCCCTGAACTAGAAACTCAATTGAAAGTAAACTATTTTATAGACTTTATGATCTTAAATAATTTAATACAATTAAATTTAAATATTGTTAATTAGCAGTAGAAAAAGCTGTATATGAACTTGGGATTTAGTAACTATTAGTTATTAATATTACTTGGAATAGTTGATGACTGATACATGATTATAATATCAAGTTTTTATTGTAGTTCCCCTCCCCACCAAGCGCATTTGTAATATAATATATTTCCAAATTAAATTAATTTTATCATCAATAATATTATAGTGTAAAATTTAGCTGTTGTTATTTCTATTTCCAACTTTATTTTTAGCTTCTTTTTTTTTAATATCGATGATAAAGCAAATATTAAATCTCCACATTCCACTAATAAATACGTAACATAATTTTAAAAACTAAAATAACATAAAAATCAATCGTAAATGTTCTAAATAACAGACAAAATTTCAACACATTTTGAAAACCAGACGCTGCATATATTCTATATTATTATAGCACATCTATAAATATATATGTATATGCATGTATAGATAGAGATATTCCTTTGAAATTTGATAATCCATATCAAAAAATTGATGTTAAATTCTGAATGATATACAACTTAAACATTACGTTGCATTATTAATGTCATTATCTTTAAGATCGATCTGATAAAGATCGCTTACCTTTATTGGTTAATAGACTGCGCACAACCTTTAAACAATTCTTGCCATCAACATTTTTCGATGCGTAATACATGAGCTCCCATGAATTAGCTGCCTGCATTAGATCAGCGGGTAACTCAAAATTGGGTCCGTCGGCGGGCAAAGGACCTGTGATGGGACTTGGAGCTGGTGTATTGGTGCAACTTGATTTGCTACATGGTTGTCCCTTGGCAGCAAAATCATGCAACAATGCCAAAAGTGGTGCAGAAACTGTTGTAGCTGTTGTTGCATGCTCTTTAGATGATGATTTCATTTGCTGGACAATGACACGCATGCGTTCCACAGCTTCCAATTCAAGTTCAAGGCGTGTTGGTGCCGGCTCAGTGCCATTAACAATGGCCGACATTGAGGTACACGAACTGCTGCTTAAACTATCCAAACTATCCAATTGTTTGTCCAATTGTTGCAATTTATCCGCTGTACGTTGGCAATTGCTTTCAAGTTGTTTACCCAACAATTTGTATGTATTCTCAAAATGTTTGCTGGCATTTGATGGCTTTAAACTGATTGTTGAAATAGAATCCAAAGAACAATTTGATTGCAATGAATTCAGAGAGCAGCAACTATTTCTACTTGCTGCTAAAGTGGTGCTATTCAAATGATCAGCATTGTCTAAATCTGTTTCAAAATCCAATCTATATTCATCATTGCTGCTGCCATCTTCGGATTCCGAACATGATTCATTAATGATGGGCAACATTGTTGTTGTTGTTGCTCCTTTGGCATATTGCTGCTGCTGCTGTTGTTGTTGTTTTTCTAGTTCTTGTTGTTGTTCTGGTTCTTTTTGTATTTTAATGCTAAGTTGTGGCATGTTTCTTGTTCTGATTTTTTTTTTATTCTACTTGACAATTTTTCAGTTAAACACAATAATTCATTTTGTTGTTCTTTTGTTTTTTGCACACAAATTAACTGAAAAATGTTGAGGTTATGTTGAGTGATGGTAGAGAGAGAAAGAGAGAAGGGGGAGAAAAAAAAGCCGCAGCAATGTTTTCACTGTGAATGTCAATAACGTCTGTCAAAAAGCTAATTGATGCCTTGCACAGTGTTGACAAACACAACAAGGACGCAAAACGCAAACACAATATTTGCACTTTTAATAGTGTTGGTTAACGCGCGTTTTCGACTGTCCTGCAGTTGCATTTAAACTAAGCGCAATTTTATTATTCAGCCTTTTTACTGTATTTTAGTCTGATTCACTAAACTTAATACACACACACACACACAATCACATTATCTTTACAGTTATTGTTGACTTTATCTATGGCGCTTTTCTTTTCTTTTTTCCAACACTTTCGGCGCGCGACGCGTTATGCAAGCTGACAGTCCAAAAATTATTTATTTTTGTGCTTTTTTTTTTTTGTTGTCGTTTTTAACAATAGCTAATTGCAAAAAAAAAAAAAAAAAAAATCATATACATAATATTAAAAGAAACAGCAACTATTTGCCAAAAAAAAAAAAAACAGACTTGGAAATTTACATACAATGGACGCCAAAAATAAATATTTCAAAAGTATTAGATGAAAAATAATAATAACATCATAAAATACAAACAACTTCAACATACAACTTCACACAGTAGAGTGGACCGAACGACTGACAAGCTAGTGTTAAAGAAGCCCTTGTGGAAAACTCTTTGGACCAAGAAAATGTCGAGCACAAAAGAAGTAGAAAAAAAAAATAAATAAATAAATAAAAATAAAGATAAACAAGTTTACAAATTAGCCAGTTTTACTATGATGCGCTATGCTATGCTATGCGATGCAATGCGACGCCTTTCCAAGCATTCACAACCGCTCTTAGCGCTATATTATCTAGTCCCCCCCAACTCCAACTAAGACGACGACTACTGCGACTACTACTACGACGACACCAACTCCGATGATACAACATGCTGACGATCACGTATATCTTCTTCATCTCTTGTAGGTTTACTTCTTTGGGCGTGTGTGGGCAGCCGAAGCAGAGAATGTACAAAGATCGAGTTAGAACAACATACTATACATACATTCTATATGCAATAATATGAAAGGTGCAGATAGAGAAAAGAACAACAGAGGATGTGGATGTAATCAGAATATATAGCATATATATATATATATATATATATATCTGTGTGTGTATATAAACAGTTTAATGTGGGCTGGGTCTGTATTATAATGATGATGGAATGTCCGCAACTTTACTTTATATAAAATGGGAGGGAAATGATGCAACATTAAGAAGTTAAGAGCAAATGCGCGTTTGCTTGATGCTGTTGAAGACAAGGGGCTTGACTTAAGATGTTGCCTGCGCTGCGCTCAATAACTATCAGATCATATTTAATGATCTCTCTCTCACTATCTCTTCTTGTCTACTACAGAGTGAAAGAAAATTGAGCTGAACTAGAAATAGAAACATAGAAACCGTTAACTGTTGTGCCAAATGAACACAAGAGCAGCCGATAGATATACATGTAGTTGCGATGATGACCAGCATGAAATGCAAAAGATTTCAAGTAAAATAAATATATAAAACGCTTTGATGCATACAACAAAATTTAATACTCTATCAATCAAATTTATATAGTCTATGTTTGTAGAAGTGAAGCATGAAGTTAAATTATAATAATTAATGCAATTTTATAGAGAACATTTAAAATACAATTTAATAAAAATGAAATGAAAATAAATTACTATATGGTAAACTTTCTTTATATTATAATAATAATTCCTATAATCTCTCACAAGACATATTGCATGCCAAAATTGAATATATCGTCGTCCCCTCTTCTCGAAAGTTAAATGAAATAAAAATCGCATATGAATAATCACACGCAAAACACACTTTGATTAATGAGAAGACACAATGCAAAAGCCAAAAATATGTATAAAACAACAAGGTTTCCGGTGAATTTTGCTTATGCATCACTTTCAACAACAACAACAACAAATATATATATATATATATATATATATACATATAAAATAAAGCACAAAATTGCAGTTAAATTATACAAAACTCGTAACAAATTTTTAGGTACATTATTTCAACACATTAATCAAAAGTAAATTTCAAATTTTAAGACTAACAAATATTTGCATATATATAGAGAAGATTTAGTTTCCCAACTATAACATATTTTTGCACTTCTCTCTGAAAAAAGAAACATTATGAAAACTCTCATATATTTGTACATCGGTTCATCGACATGCATATAGCGTAGAAGTCCTCAAATTGTAATTCATAAACACGTAGTATTATTTTTTTATGCATTTATGCATGAGTCAGACTTTAAAGGCAAACTTTGACGACCTCGACTATGGCTAGGCGACGAAAACTTTAAAATATATACAGCAAGAGAGTGAAAGAGAAAGAGACAACAACAGTAACGTCGTCAACATCAGTCGATATAAAATTACGTTATCGCACATATAATAATAATAAAAATAATAAGTAATAATAAGCATATGACAGACAACAAAATATTATAAAAGAGTCTTAAGAATCGCACATGTTGATTGACTAATTGGCTGATTGGTTGACTATTTGGCTATTTGCTTGATTGACAACAAAAAAACAAACTATTTGTCCGGTGTGATGGCTAATTATGTAAAGATATCTGAATAAATAACAACAACAATAACACATTTATGAGGGAAAAGCAAAGCACACAAAAACATAATTTTTTTTGAAGAAGAAGAAGAAAAGAGGAAAAAAATGCCAATCAATTCGTGCACACGCGAAAATGAAATGAAAACGGTAAAGAAAAAAAATAACAACAAAAAAAAACCTAAAAGCTAAATAAGACAAACTTTGTATTTTTGATGTTTTTTTTTTTAGTTCACATCAACTTTCACAAACAAACAAAAAAAAACAAAGTTGTTAATAATTAATTGCATATTGGCTAAAACTTGGGCGCAATTAATGCTGCTGCTGCTGCTTCTTCTTCTTATGGTCAAAACTTGAGATGAATAAACAAAAAGGAATTTGCAAAATGCAGAAAAAACAAAACGTTAATCAACACTGATCTACAATATACTACAGTCGACTGACTAACAAGTGTAAGTTGACATGCCAATGATAACAGACCATTTACAGAGCACTAACAGTCCAATTTTGTGCAACATATTTGCAATTCGAATTCGAATTCATTTCTTTTTGTATTTGTAAGAAAACACTTTGTGCGCTCCATTTTTATGCGCTAATTGTTGACTGCAATGCGAATGTGAATGTCCTACTGTATAGACCAGGCCAGTGACATGGCAAGAAAGAGACAATAAACATACATAGGTGTAGAGCATAGCACAACTAGAAAGAAATACAACAACAACAACAATAACAGCAACAACAACAACATGAAGAAGAATGACAACCGTTTCAAGTGTTGTAGTGCTGTGAAATGACGTAATTTATGTATGTCACCTCTGTCCACAGTCGACCACCTCACCTCACTACCTCACCACACTTCAGCTCACCTAACAAAATTGTCAACCAACCATCGCCGTTAGCTGGTATATTTTTTGTGTTTGTGTTTGGCAAAGAAGTGCTACTGGGGGGGCAATGGACATAATCCGTATTATTATACACATACCTGATACATACACATACACACAGAGAAACATACATGACACAAATTTTTGCCAGTTTGTGCATTTTTTTTGTTTGTCCGCCGGCAGCTTAACACCAATAAATAAATAGCCAACTATGTATGTAGGTCTGGGGGAAATGATCGGCAATTTAATGCGCCTAATAGCTTGCAATAATAACAACAACAACAACAGCAACGACTAAAAGCAACAACTATGAAAATTCATTGCGGTTCATTCGCTGTGGTCCAACGGTATACTATATATATTTTTTTTCGCCTAAAGATAAACTCGCACGCACAAAGAATACAAACAGACAACACACACACGCGACAATAGCGTCTGATTGATGTGATATACGAAAGAACGCAGCGGAACGCGTAGCAATTGTTGATAATGATTAATCAACAAAGCGAACGGCAAGCGGCAAACGGCAATCGACAAGAGGAGATAGCCAGAACACAGACCCGTCCACAAGACCTTAAAAACTGGATAAGCGGCATTTGCAATAGAGATGCGAATAAAGAAAAAAAACCCCGTGACTAACTGAATCACAGTGTTGTCTGCTAAATAGAATCTATGTCCATACATATATCAGAGTCTCAGTCACTCTTTCACGTTGCAATGCAACATGTTTGCGTATAATAATAATCATGATCTTTACAGTCACGCACGCAAAGTCAAGTTGTAATCGCCAAGTGGAGAAGGCTTGGCATACCGCTCATCACTAAAAGTGCGCAACGGTAAATAGTAAATTTACAAATGCTACACACACGCAAACACACAAATACAAACAAACGGTCAAAGTCAAACAAACAGCTGTGAGAAATAAACGGATGAACGAAATGAACGGACAATCGGACAGACGTTAAATTATCGATAGATGTTGACGACGCGACGCGTCGCTTAGAAGCTTTGCCTTAGACATTCTTCTTATCAGCAGCAGCAGCAGACGAACGCGACAAATGAGAGAGAGAAGAAAAAATATAAAGAAATAAGCGGGGCACATGGAAAAACGATTATGTAAAGCGCAGCGCGCAGCAAGCAAATGGAGAAGAAACTATAACACGAGCAAGCAAAGCAAAGCAAGGGCATCAAATAACAAGAACAAATTAAGCTGACAAACGATTGCCCCGCCCGAAGCCCAATACAACACACACAATCACACATGCAGTTCTTTACACATATACTTATTACAACTCCTACACACTTAGAAAATGTAGAAGAGAGCAAAGAAACCGACAATCAATGTCTCGACCCCATTCATTAAATGTTTACAAACTGGCAACAAATTTTCTTCTTCATAATTCACAAAACGAAAGAAAGAAAAAAAAAAGAATTATCCATTCACACACACACACATACATCTACATATGCTGCTTAAGCACAAATTCTTGTTGCTGTGTGCGTGTAGTTGGTCCTAAAAATAAATTCAGTTCTATGACGCGAGAGAGACAAGCGCTTTTGCCACTTGGAGAAATTCCAAATGTTTTTCGTACAATTGTTGTTTTTGCACATAAAACAAAAATCTATTATTCTAATATATATATATATATATATATATATGTACATATTATATATGTAAGTAAGTAAGTTGTATATATTAATCATGATTTTCGATTGTTTTTTTTTTTTTTTGCCATTTAAAGCTTTTTCGCGTTTCGCTAGCGATTTGGCAATAAACATTTCAACTTCACATGCGTTTAGTTTTTTTCTTATTTTCAGTTATTATTAATTATGTTTGTTTGTTTGTTTCTTTCATTTTTTTATTTTAATTTTTATTTTTGGCGCACGCACCGAATTTCACTTAAAACAGGGCAAACATTTCTGTTTTTTTGGTCCAATGTCGAAGCGACGTGTTTATATTTATAAATTACATATTAACGCACACAATAACGACGACGACGTTGACGTTTCTTACGAATTTTTTTTTGATTTCTTTTGGCACTTTTTATTTGTTTGCGGCGCGCCGCCCGCCGTCAGTTGGCACACAGACTTTTTTGAATTGCACACAGACCGACGACGCACGCGGAATGAAAATATCGCAACGCGATTCCCCCAAACCGCCGGCGCTGCTGCTGCTGCTGTTGGCATCACATGAAAGCACAAAAACAGCTGTGCGTTTCGTTTGAATGCCAAATGAAGACAGTATTTTGTGTGAATGACATTGTACTGGAGCCTGTCAGTGTGACCACACAAGAAAATTATTTTGAATTGGAGTTGCCACTTGGCGCGCTTTTAATTTAAGCTATTTTGTTTTAAATATAAAGTGATAATATGTGACATGCCTTGAAAAAGTTAACAAGTTGGCAACAAAATTATAAACTTATGTAAAATACCAAAAAAAATTAATATAAAATTTTCCATTTATATATTTCTAGCAGCCTCTGTGAATGTGAAAAACTGCAGCTGTTAAGTTTACAGTGTTTGCCAACACTGTACAAAACAGCAACAAGTGTTGAATGTTTTCCAACAATTTCTTTTGGCGCAATATTCAAAGAACAATGCAAAGTGTTCAATTATTTATAGTATTTAGATGATATAATTTATAAGGTATGTTTTACTTAAACAAATTGCAAATATCTGTCACATCAGCTGTCATTATGCTGATATATACAATTTGGCAATATATGAAAGTACTTCAATCTTTGGTTCTGTATATAAACAAAATGCTTTGAACAAATCCTCAAAAACATAAATAATAAATGCTTTGTTAAGTTTATAGCCGTCAACAAAAATTAAAAAAAAATGTTTCTTTTTGCACGCGAAATATATAGAATACATATAGAATTTATTTTTATCTGTTTTCTTGTATTGCGTAGATAAAATAAAAGAAAATTGCGTTTTGTTTCGAGCGGAACAGATAAACAATTTTTTGTTTTAAAGATATTTAAAAATGAATAAAAAAAGAGGTTAAAAAAAGAGGAAAAATAATATATATATATATATATATATATATATATATATATACATATAAGCATGAATATGCCAACGTAAATTGAAAAGAGAATTTGTGCGACAAATTGTTGAAAAACTTATTTCAATTAGTTGTTGTTCATGTTGCTGCTGCTGCTGATGTTGTAGTTCTTGTTGTTGTTGCTGTTGTTTTTGTATGCATGACACAATTGCTCATTGGAATTATTATATATATGAAATCGTATACTATATTTATGCAGAGAAAAAGGCATTGTATAACAAAGTGCCAATGGTTTCAATTAAAAATAAAAACTAATATTTGCGGTTACAAGGATAAAGCTTTGTTAAGAGTAAACTTAACTTGTCTAAAAATATTTCACATTAGAATAAATAAAATAAAGTCATTAAATATGGTATAGACTCAAAAAAACCCCTCTAAAGAATATACTGGCTTACGCCACTGTATAATATATATATACATATACATAATGAAGCAATTAGAAAACGGGGAAGTGAGTAACCAAAATACATATTGAGCAATCAAACTTATACTTAAATAAGCTTGTGGCACACACAGAGACACACACACACAGTGAATGCTCGATAAATATATAAAAACTATTAAGTAATTAGAATGTTAATCTTAAAAGTTGCATTGACTTTATAGAAATTACAATTTCTTTAAATAGTTTCATCGTGTAAACCTTCTATAGATGTATAAAGTATATATTCCGTCATTCACACACAGATTCTATATTCTATTCTTGGCAATTATAAGAAATACGCTAATTGTAACTTTAGTCATTGCATACATCACTTAATAATAGTGTAAATGTAAAAAAAAAAGATGAACTTACGAAAATAGTTGAGGCACTCTCTAGTTTGTTCCTTGGTTAATCCAAGACCCTCGACTGGTATGGGTAACGCTGGGGCAGGCACAAACCAATCTTCGTTAGCATAACCGGAGAAATCAGTTAAGAAATCATTACGTATCTTATACTTGGGTATTTGTTCTTCCAATAATGAAAATATTTCAACCTCTGGCAGATTTTCACTACTGCACAAATCTGTAAATAGAAATATATGTATAAATATTTAGTATAATTAGCAAATAACAAATAGTTGCACAGCTTTAAAAGCTTCAAACAATAATGGGAAGAGAGCAAGAAAACTTACCAGTTAAGCAACTCGCATCGGAGGTCTGTGGTTTGCATGTTGTCGTTGTCGTCGTTGTGGTCGACGACGCTGCAGCTGCATGTTGCATGAGTCGCTTCGTCTGAAGTTTAGGCAAATGTTTACTGAGCGTCGCCTGCGCCGAGGGACTAAGCGGCATCGGGCCACCACCGCCATTGGCCCCAAATGTTGCGGATAGCATATATGTTTATAACTTCTAATGATGCTTGCTCTCTTTTTTTTCACTGCTCTGTGTGTAAGTTTATTCCTGTGTATAAGTTTGTTATATCTGCACTTTACTGTTGTTGTTTAGCTGTGCCGCCGCGCCTTACGCAATTATCTGTCTCGAGTTAATTGTGTTTTAGCTGCAAATTAGAATGTAAACGAAAATTTTTGTTAATTATTTCACTGGCAATCACATGAAACTACTAACAATTCCCTGTATATAGTTAGTCTAGCCAATATTTTCCACACAATTTCATAGTGTACTGCTTGTCGTTGCGTTACTTTGCTTTGCTTATCTATACACACACACACACATACACAACACACACATTCATACATACAACAGGTTGATAAAGTCAACATTCGTATTTGATGATTATTAATACTATAAATATTGGCAAACGTCAAAGGATTTTCGTTTCGCCTAATATATCACTAAATAGATTCACACTCTGACGAAATACAGTGAAGCTACCATTTATCACAACATATGATAATGGGAATAATATCAAATATTTATTTTAAAATTAACTTTTTTTTTTCTTTAACAATATTTACACGTATTTTTTACATATTAATTAATTAGCATTTGCTAATAATTAAAATTTGTAAAATTAATTTGAGTATTTTGTTAATTTGTCTAATTAAATAAACTTGAACTTTTATCTGCTGGATTATGTTTAAGATAATGAAAACTTTAACCGATAAACAAAAAAAAAAAAGAAACGAAACGATAATCGATATCATGTATTCCATTAACGATTTCAAGTTCAATGCAAATATCGATTAGATACTGTAAGTAAAACTTACAATTTTTTAACTAGCAAAATATTTGCTGATAAAAAAAAAGAAAACAAAAGCAATTTTTATAGTATGCACACATACATTTGTATACATATATATATAAAGATGATTCTTATTCATCAACTGACCTATATTTAGATTATGAAAGATTGCTTTTTATTCCTAGAAAATGTCTTTGTTGTTTCTTACATTATACAATTAATAAAAGAAGCTTTTATCGCTGTTATTTTATTTTGTACGCTTTAGTCAGCCTTGACTGTACACTGTACGATGGCCGCTTCTAATCAGTTAACATAACAAAAAAAAAAAAAAGAAAAAACTTTTTGGTCACAATGAAATAGAAAAACTTGGACTACATACTATGTTTTTCAGTTGACAACATACTTAGTATATATCGGAAATTCTACAATTCGAGGCGCTTAATTTGCCAAAACTGTTCATATCGTATGAAGATTGTTAAAATTGTAAGGCACGCAGCAAAATATGATAAATTGTTATATATATACATATATATATATATTCATGGAGCTGATTAATTGATTGTCTGGAGATATGAAACTATATATATACATTAATAGTCTTATATATCATATAAACGCGTCTCAAGCACGCGCAACGCATTATATACACACACATCAGATTTTATAAACTGTTCTCACTTGTAGCATTTGTCATCGATTACACGATTGCAATGCATTGCATAGAATTTCGATAATTGATAACATTAAGCGCGACACACGACTTGTAATGCAATTCATGAACAGCTGTTCGCAATGGTAGCGGCATTTGCATCTTTTAATAATTAATCGATTTTAAACTGTTCTCACTTTTATGCACAACATTTTTTACGCTGTATGTTGCGTTCATCGCATCGCGCAAACGTTAACTGATTTTTACTTTAAGCAAACTCAACTTAACGTTGAAGTTAAATGGAGTCTGCGTCTGCGTAGCCAAAGCTTTGCTGAGTCATGCTACAAAAGAGAACTCAAATTGGCGAAATTGAAAAAAATAAATTATTATTAATGTTTATTTGTTGTTGCAATGGATTTTAAGAGCAAATATGTAAGGCCAAAGTAAAAGAGATGGCCAAAAATCAGAGACAGACACAAAGACTACGTGCCAAAGGTAGCGTATACATTCACATATACAGACAGCGAGTATATTGTATCACTAAGCATATAATATATAGAGGCACCAAACAGCGAAATTTAGCTATACTGATGCTATAGCAACAGCAGGTCCCACACTATTCGGCAAAAAACCGAACGCTTGTCGGAGAGTACACAAGAGCGTAACGAAAAATAGTTCTCATTGTCGATTTGACAGCGGCTGCGTAAGCACGGACTGTTTCGATCGCACAATAATTTTTTTTTATGTGTGCGTGCGTGTACATATACATGAGGTTATGTGTTGGTGGGTGCAGACATTGTAACAACCCCGAAAATTTGATTTTTTAACTCTTCACTTCGCTTGCTTTTATGTGTAGAGACAAAAGAATAAGCATCAGCAAGAGCTGCTCATGTTCTGAACATGACCTACACTAATGCGTCGTTGCCAATTTGCACTTGACTCACTTCACTAACTTATTGATTTCATGTCCCTATTTGAAATTGACTCAAATAATACTTCGGCTAGATTATGCCCAAAGCTTACAAAAAAGCACATTTATCCCAATTCATTCGAAAAAATGAAAGTAAAATATGCAACACAAATATTTAGCCAAACAGTATCGTCCGCAATAAAAACCTTAATAAAAAATGACTCATACAAAAATTGCACAGATATTGCAATTGCCACGGCCAAATTTATAGAAAAAGTTAATAAACTGTTCGATTGCTTGAACAGCAATAATATATATTATAAAAACCCTTTTAAAACAGCTCTTAAGAAAAATAGTGACACTGAAAAGTTTATCATAGAAATGAAAGACTATTTTATGAAATGTCAATATTCCAACAGGGTTTATTGTATTGATGGATTAATTCATTCAATAAATTCAATCTTAATGCTCGCACAAGATGTTTGGAATGAATGTGATGAACATTTTCTGATATTGTCGCGTTTTAATCAAGATCCTTTGGAGCACATTTTTTATTTAATAAGAAGTAGAGGTGGTACTAATAACAATCCGATGCTTTTTGAATTCAATGCCATTATCTCTAAGATGTTGTCCATGAAAATAATAACATCAAAAAAGAGTACTGGTAATTGTGAGCCGGATGATGATTTGTTATTAAATGTTGTAGAAGAAACAAAAAGAGAACTGTCAAGCGAAGCAAATGACCAAGATCAGGTGTATTGCGACAGTCACTTTGATTTTAATAATGAAAACTGTTTTGATATGGACAGGATGATAAACGACAACCCACAAGTCACTCTCAGCTTTGCAAATGAGAATGCACTGAGATATTTTGTTGGATATGTTGTCTATAAGTCTCAAATTAAATTCAATTGCGAAGGCTGTAGTTGCTTACAACGGAAAGAAGACCTCGCAAATTGGGAACAAACTGAGCTATTTTTGTTCAATAAAAACTTTAAAAATTTAACTAACAATCAAGTGCAAATTGGCAACGACGCATTAGTGTAGGTCATGTTCAGAACATGAGCAGATCTTGCTGATGCTTATTCTTTTGTCTCTACACATAAAAGCAAGCGAAGTGAAGAGTTAAAAAATCAAATTTTCGGGGTTGTTACAATGTCTGCACCCACCAACACATAACCTCATGTATATGTACACGCACGCACACATAAAAAAAAATTATTGTACGATCGAAACAGTCCGTGCTTACGCAGCCGCTGTCAAATCGACAATGAGAACTATTTTTCGTTACGCTCTTGTGTACTCTCCGACAAGCGTTCGGTTTTTTGCCGAATTGTGTGGGACCTGCTGTTGCTCTAGCATCAGTATAGCTAAATTTCGCTGTTTGGTGCCTCTATATATTATATGCTTAGTGA
>JBAMBR010006602.1:0-23052 GCA_037044475.1 Zaprionus obscuricornis | reverse complement strand
AAAGCAAGTTCAATTTTTCTGTCACTTTGATTTAACTTTCTGATTATTATTTTCATATTTGCTTTTATACCTAGTACCCATCGTAAGTGAGGATATTTTGACTTTGTGTCATAAGTAAATGCATTGAATAGACTGCAGCAGATAAGGTAGATCGTATAAATTATATATGTATATAAAGATTAACAGGAAAGATTGGACTATGTCCGCTTAATTTTTTAAATCTCCAGAGATCCTAGAATCTCCAAAGTTGCAAAGTGTTTATATTACTTGTAGCTAGATCAAATTTGATTTAAATTTTTGCCATTCTCCTTCACAAGTGGAACTATAAATCAAAGTAGCTGCATTGTAGGACCCTAATAATTTTAGTAGATTTAGTTTTTAATTCAGATCGGATAATAAATATGAATGTTATTTAAGTTGAAAGTTATATAGTGAAATTGTGGATGGGTACTGGATATCTGACAGTCGAGCACAATCGACTGTAGCATTCTTACGTGTTATTTATTTATTTACTTTTAGTTATTTTTTTTTTTATTTTTGGAAACCGAATAAAGTTGAGGTTCTCATTGAGTTCACTGATTATTAAGCCTTCAATGTTCATCATCAAATAGTAATGCATACACTTGTATATAAGTATATTAACATCATCATTATTATCATCATCATCATCATTATATATAATTATCGGGTTTATCTAAATTTCAATAAAATCATTTTTAAAGTACAAGAGAAAAAAAAAATGAAAGAAAAAAGATTTGAAAATTTTAAACGATTTCAAAATATATTGTACACATATACATATATATATATTTTGGGCAATTCTCATAATCGATTACCACTAAGAGTATTGTAGTTTCATAACCTTTTTCCTATTGTCAAAATGATATATATATATATATATATACTTGTATATAAATATATGTATATATTTGTAGTAGTATTTCATTAGGCGATTGTCTATACATAAATTGTATAAGATAAAAATTCTTCGTATTGATGATGTTATTTAGTTTAGTCATTCGACTATAGTATAATAGAAAAAGAAACTGATTAATTTAAGTTGAATATATAAACTGAAATTGACATCTGATGACGAAACATTAAAGGCTTAGATGCAATTTTTTTTTTTTTTGTATACACCAACAATCGAAGTGTCCCTCTACTCAATGAAGAACTAACAGTACAGCATAGAACTATGAAAATTACGATAATAGCAGAAGATAAATTATCGATAATATCGATAGTGCTATCAATGTTTTGAAAGTTCTAATACAGTTACAGTGACGCTATCCTTAAATTAGATCTACTACAACGTCCATGCAAGCTGATAATAAATATGATCGATACATCAGATCTGTAATAATTTCTGTTTATGAAATCATTTCAACTTAAATTAATCAGTTTTTTTTTTCTATTATACTATAGTCGAATGACTAAACTAAATAACATCATCAATACGAAGAATTTTTATCTTATACAATTTATGTATAGACAATCGCCTAATGAAATACTACTACAAATATATACATATATTTATATACAAGTATATATATATATATATATATCATTTTGACAATAGGAAAAAGGTTATGAAACTACAATACTCTTAGTGGTAATCGATTATGAGAATTGCCCAAAATATATATATATGTATATGTGTACAATATATTTTGAAATCGTTTAAAATTTTCAAATCTTTTTTCTTTCATTTTTTTTTTTCTCTTGTACTTTAAAAATGATTTTATTGAAATTTAGATAAACCCGATAATTATATATAATGATGATGATGATGATAATAATGATGATGTTAATATACTTATATACAAGTGTATGCATTACTATTTGATGATGAACATTGAAGGCTTAATAATCAGTGAACTCAATGAGAACCTCAACTTTATTCGGTTTCCAAAAATAAAAAAAAAAATAACTAAAAGTAAATAAATAAATAACACGTAAGAATGCTACAGTCGATTGTGCTCGACTGTCAGATATCCAGTACCCATCCACAATTTCACTATATAACTTTCAACTTAAATAACATTCATATTTATTATCCGATCTGAATTAAAAACTAAATCTACTAAAATTATTAGGGTCCTACAATGCAGCTACTTTGATTTATAGTTCCACTTGTGAAGGAGAATGGCAAAAATTTAAATCAAATTTGATCTAGCTACAAGTAATATAAACACTTTGCAACTTTGGAGATTCTAGGATCTCTGGAGATTTAAAAAATTAAGCGGACATAGTCCAATCTTTCCTGTTAATCTTTATATACATATATAATTTATACGATCTACCTTATCTGCTGCAGTCTATTCAATGCATTTACTTATGACACAAAGTCAAAATATCCTCACTTACGATGGGTACTAGGTATAAAAGCAAATATGAAAATAATAATCAGAAAGTTAAATCAAAGTGACAGAAAAATTGAACTTGCTTTAGTTTGGAAATATATTTCAAACTTTAAAGACTAAATCTCATACATTGGCTTATGCCTAAATACTAATACGAGTATATCCATCCTATAAGCATGTTTATAGGATTTTTCAATTATGCTATAAAAAAAAAAAATAGAAAAGATAACTTACATATATGAAGCAATTAATAATCAAGATATTAAATTATGCCATAGACAAGAAACATACTAATACTAATACATAGCTTCGATTCTACTACACAAATACACATACATACATACACACACACACACACACACACACACACACAAACACACATATCTAGCCTCTAAAATTCTAAAATGTTTATTCCATATTTGTCCCTTTCTCTGACCTAATGAATACAAATAATTGAGATCTTGGAATAGAAATTCAACAAAAAAAAAATTTTACTCATTCTTCAAGTTCAGCTTCGTAATTTTTTTTTTCTTTATAAGATTTATTTTCTAACTAAACTTTAAACTATTCTACAAGATTTCAAAACCTTAAAAATCATATTACTCTACATAGAAAAAGAAAAATCAATAAAAACAAAAAACCAAAAAGATTGAATGATGAAAGTGATGTATAGTATAAAGAAATATACATACTCTTACGAAATGATACATAAGTGACACTCAAGAGATACCCCTTACAGAAAAAAAAAACACACAGAGAGAAACACATATATATATATATATATATATATATAGTATATGTTCTTGTACATGATGAGAGTTAACTTTAAGTATTAGTATTTAATATTAATATTAACCCTACATAGTACTGGAGTTTATGGTATACTATATACAAGTACGAGTGTATATGTATGTATATTAGCTATAAGTGAGCTTCAACTCAATCGAAGTATCATATATAAGAAATATAACAAAAGCAAACATATATTTAAATACATTGTGTTGCAATTAAGTGCTAAATGACAACAATAAATAATTCTTAAATATAATATGACAACTTTATACATATATATATATATAAATAAATATATATATATATACATATATACACGAATAAAATTAAAATAAAAAAGCCAAAATAAAATCGATAAACTGACGAAAAAAAAAATATAAAAAATTATAAATACATTTAATTTTAATATATATATCACGTAGTAAGTACACAGCTATACACACACATCTATTACTAGAGCTACAAAAAAAATAAAATAAAATAAAAAATAATAAGGCTTAATTCAATAAAGAAAAATGAAAAGCATAAAAAAAACACACACACACACGCACATAGAGCACATAATAAAGTGCATAAAAAATATTCACTCAATTTTGCAAAATTCAATTTTGCAGGCATTGTAAAATCGAAAACTAATAGATTTTTTTTTTTTTTTATAGTATAGACTATATTCGTATAAAAGCATCGATAAAGACAAAAGTAAATCTTAGCTGCCAAAACAATTATGTTTTTCTTACAATTTTTCATTTTTTTTTTTTTATTATTTTTCAATAATTGCCAAAAAAAAAATATACACGAATTTCAATAAAAATCGAATAGAAAACAAATAAAAAAAAATACAAGAAGCTCAATAAAAATTCAAATTCAATTTAAATACCGAAATATTGATTCCAATCACTGAACCGAACTAAATTGAAAACTATTTTAAATCGTACTTGAGAGCATTTTCAAAGCAGAAACAAAAATTAACTTTGGCTTGTCAAAGATTTTATATCCTTGCCAAGTTGTATTACAGAAATTTGCAATTACAATTTTCATTAATATAGTTGTCCGATTTGAAGTAAAACTTGTTAAGAATCGAAAAAAGACTAAATTTTAAGTTGAAGAAATTTCATGACAAAATTAAATAGTTTAAATAGAAATACAATCCGCTCATGTTGATCATGAATATATATAATATATATATATATATATATTTTTAAGTGCTGCTTTCATCTGTGAGTTGCAGAGGCCTCGTCAAAATTATATACTCTTGCAAGGATATAAAAATATGTATATGAATTGATTATATTTAGAAAGTTTCCGAAATGCAAATAAAATAGTAAAACCAAATAAAATAAGTTCAAACAGAAACTGAAAGATTATTCAAAAACATGACGATGATAATGATGATAAATCAAACTTAAACAAAATCCAAATATAAAATAAAAAAACATGCCAAACGTCCCGCAAATAAGATTTATATATATGTATATATATATATATATATATATATATTTTATACTATATATATATATATATAGATATATATATTCATGCTTTTTTTATTGAATTGAATAATCCAGTATTATTATTATTATTATTATTATTATTATTATTATTATTATTATAATTAATGTTATTATATGTATTTTTAACACTTTAAAGTTGAAACTGGTCTAGGACAATAATAAATCGAGACAACAACAACAAGAACAATTATAACAACAATGCCTCAAATTGTAGTTATGAATATTTTATATGATTTATTCGATTGATACTATGTGTGTGTCTGTTGTATTTGTATTTGTATTTGTACTCTCAATCAAGAGCAAAATATAACAAAAAAAAAAAAATATTACAAAAAAAAAAAATCAAACGAAAAATAAAATAAATATGCTAAATAAAATATATAACCATTAAAATTCTGCAACTTTCATATTTTTCTCAATAGAGCAAAACAAAATTAAAAAAAAAAAAGAAGGGAAGTCCCAGCCGAAAGAATTAATTTAAAGCAAGGTTGTACGATAAAAAAAAAAATATATATATATATATATATATATTAAACAATAAAATATAAAGCAAAAATATAAATAAAAAAAAACAGAAATTTAAATACAAAAAAAAAAAAAAAATTAAAATTGTTTTAGAAAACAGCTAAAGAAACACTTTAAAAAAAGCTCAAAAAGAAAACCAAATACAAAAAGCAAATAAAAACAAAAATTAAAACAAAACAATTTAATAAAAAAAACTTAAATGAACTTACTTAAATACAAACAACAAAAAAAAACACACAAAAAACATGCATTAAATAAATGATAACACTAACTAAAAGCAAAGCAAGATTAAAAAAAAAAAAAAAAAAAAAAACAAAAATTAAATATATATATAAACAAAATATAAAAAAAAGAAAAGAAAAAAAAAATACTTAAACTTAAAAATTTGAAAATGCCAACAACTATTCAACGGCTCTACATGTTAATATTTAGTCAATAAAACCCAAGAAACAATACAATATGCAATTAAATAAATGTTTTAAACAATACAAACAACAAAAACAAACAAAATGAACATAATGGATATTAATAAATGCAAATCAATACAAAATATATTAAATATAGAAATAAATTTCAACTTGTTTTTAATTTTATCAATGGACGCTACGACTAACAATTATTTTTCAAAAATATCTTTTTGCCATCAGATTTCAAATCTCAGTCTTCCAAGAAGTTTTCTTGCAGGGTTTTTATATAATAAATTATTTATATATTTATATAAGGAACAGTAATAATGAGAAGACGCTTAGCTGACTGTATGCAGCATCCTCACAGTAACAATCATGCAGCCACACGACAAGTTGTGAATTACGCAAGTCGATCTCGTTCCACAGTGTGCTAACGATCGTGACACAAATACATTAAAAAAATATTTGAAAAATAAATAAAATAATAAATAGAAGAATAAAAATAAATAAACAAAATAAAAAATAATATAAATAATATAAATAATTAAATAATAATATAATTAACAATAAAATAATTACAAAAAAAAAATTTTTAAATAAAAAAAAAATATTTATACAAATTAAAAACGAAACAAAAATTTTTTTTAAATTAAAAAAAAAAAATAGTTAAAAAAACATGTTTGAAAAATAAATAGAAGAATAAAAATAAATAAACAAAATTAAAATATTCTTTTATAATTTACAATAGAAGCATTAAAAACAAAAAAAAAATTTTTTTAATTAAAAACAAAAATAAACAAAAAAAAAATTTTTTAAATTTAAAAAAAAAATATTTATAAAAATTAAAAATAAGAAAGACACAAAAATCAGCAAAAAAATTTTTTTTAATTTAAAAAAATTTATATAAATGTAAAAAAAATTCAAAATATAAAATAAAAATTTATTTTTAATTGATAAAAAAATATAAAGAAAAATGAATTTAAAAAATAAAAATAAATAATATTTAATTTACATTTGTTGCACTTTATTCATTTCACTATGTGCCTAATGTGATGCCGAATTATGCTGTGATTTTGCAACTATTTCAACTGATTGAAGTAATGGACACTGATCTCTGCATCTCTGATCTTTTCTGCAGCGGCTGTTGTTTGATTTCTTGTCAACTGTCGATACTTTGCTGTCGTCGTTGTTTTTTGTCGTCTACTTCTCTTCTGTTGCTCAACTGTAGAGTCCGCTCCAAATCCAAACGGAGTCTTTGTCTTTCTTGTAATTCTTATTCGTGTAGCTAAGTCATGTGCATGAAAGAGATAGCATGATCATAGACTACAACATAAAATATCACTAAGCTAACTTTTAGCTGTTACTCTTAGATAACTAAAATGCGAGACACAGTTTTATATTTTGTAACAAAAACAAAAAAAATATATATCAACATTTTATTTTAGTTAATTAAATTTCTACAAGTTTTAAAAATAAATCGAAATCGATAAGTTGATGAATGGTAGATGGTAAATCGCTTAAATTACGGATAATAAGTTTTCTTAAAACGTCCCTCACGATTCTTTTTACCACCAGGTCGAACAACACGCGGCACATACTCCTTATCGTGTTGATCCAAAGTACGATGCCATGGATTTATGTCGCGTTCAAAGAAACGACGACGCGCCTCCAAGGGTCGTGTCTTGTGATCAATCTTGTACAGTTTCTCCCACATGTACACCTCAGGCAATTCCAAGTGACGTGGACGTTTTGAGGCCAAATGTTTTAAAGTCTTCTCAAGAAACTCTCGACGCTCGGCATCATCATAGTCGGCAACGCGACGTAATGTTGCACCACCAACAAATGGTAACTGCTCATCAATGCTGCGCTGAATACTCGGCACATTGCAGTAGAAAGTGAGCAACTGTCGCAATGTCTGCTCATTGAAATCAATGCATTTACCATCAGCAGAGATATCACCATAAAGCAATTGTGGAGCTGTTCCACTACAGAAATTAACACGTGGATTCTCATCAACATTAACACCATGTATGAGCAACGTATTCAATTGATACTTGTAGAAACTCCATTCACGACCATTTGTGATCACAGTTTGTGTATTCATGGGATACGTTAAATCATTGTAGGTATTGAAGCCATTGTAACTGGCTTGTGCCAATAGCCAGCCAAATGATGATTGCAAGGCCAAGGCATGCAATGCCTCCAATTGATCTTGTACACCATATGATGCTGGACGTAATTGTAGCTGGGCACGTGATTGAATTGATAACAAACCAAAATTGGCTGCATTGGCACTTGGCCAATAGCCGGGCACATTAATGGCATGTTGATATTTAGTGCTGTAGCCCAAGGTGCGTGCATCTTGCTTATAGCGTGGCAATTGTTTAACCAATGTCAAGTTTGTACTCTCCTCTGGCGTCTTCCATGTTGGCAACTGTTGATGGTGTCGCAATGCCAGATATGGCTCGCCAGTATATTGTACTAGACAGTCGACACTATCATTGGCATCATCCTTCTGCCAGTTACGACCTTCTTTTGATTTGACAACATTCTTTGGTGGATTAACGCCACCAACAGCCCAAAAGGCTTCGTGACGTGGATTATAATCAATTTCAATATCCTGCAAATGCGCATAATCTGCACTAAGTGCTTGCAGAATCGTGCGATTAATCTGCTCAACAATGATTTGTGTCAATTGTCGTTCGCGTGCTATGGCATCCGATGATGTCTGCTGCTTTGTCAACTGATATCTGTCAAGGAGAAAAATGATGTAAATATTAGTATTGATAATTTATAAGCTAATGTACATACTTATAGCAATCGTGAGCATATTCCAAGGCATCAATAACATCTTCACGTGCCGCTTTAACAATGGCATCTAATTTAACTTGCTTATCTGCTGTTTCATCCTTGACTGCTACTGCTGGTATCTCTTCCAGTACAGTGCGTGTATAGTGTTGCATCATAGGCAGAGCATTGTATGGTGTTATTTTACTATCATTAAGATCGACAACTTTGTAGCCATAATAACGTGGCATATTTAGTTTAATTAACTTTTCCTCTACAGTTGGCAGTTTACGTATTTCCTCGTGCCAGTCGGCAGCTGTCTGCTGTTTGCGTGCCTTATAGCTAAGATCACGTATTGCTGGATATTCTGGTTCCACGGTATATTCTGAATCTACCTGTGCCTGTGGCTCTGCCTTGGTGGCCAAGTAACGGCAGCATGCTGCTTGTAGACGCGCACGCAGCTGCTCTCCACGTCGCAACGACAACATTTTTGCCGGCCAAAGTTTTTAATACAAAATTATGAAAGTAAATAAAATACAAACTGCGGCAAATGCAGTTAGTGTGAACAAGGTTATGACATCGAGCAAAATACGAACGATAACGATAAATTGTCAAGCACGATATTTATTACACTATCGACTACAAACAGCAAACAGCTGATGTTTCGCCGAAAAAGTTGGCAGCACTGTTAATAAGGAAATTATTTGCAAAATAATAATACAAAAAGTAATAAATATTTAAATTAAAATTAAATTATTTTACAAATTTTGTAAAGCAATTCCGATAAGAATCGATAAGTATATTTTTGCAAGCTACAAAATATCGTGCAAAAATTAATATTTACAAATAATAAATGATTTTTACATATTACTGCATAAATAATAAAACATGATTAACAGTTTTGACTACAATATGCGTTTACTACTACATATAAATTATATACTATATATAATTATATGAATTTGTTTGAAATTGTTAATCGTGTTGCTTCTGCTGCAGTGGTAAATCACAGAATTTTGTGACTATCAACAATCCTTAAAATTGTATTTCACAATAGCAACATTTTGGCTGCTTGGTTGACCACACGCCCAAGGCAAGGCAAGGCACGCCACAAGTGAGAGTGAGAAAGAGATAGATAAGCATTTTTTTTTTTAATATCTAATCTTTGGACAACGAAACACACTGTGCGAACTTATCAAATAAGTGCGAGACGATTTATATACATGTAAATCTGTATGTATATGTATATGTATATGTTATTGACAGATATTTTATTAAAAATATTGATAAACAATAATTTTTATAGGCGACGTCACGCGCACACAGGAAGAGACATTTTCATAGCGCAAAATAAAATAAAATCAAATAAAATATAAAGATAGAATATACTATGTCGAAATTAACGACAGCAGAGGAGCGTACAAGAGAATGGTTGGAATCCCAGGAAGATGAATTGGAATCCATAGCAGAATCATCTGTTGTTGATAGCTTAGATGGTGAACATACATTTACAGAGCAAGAAGACGATGATGATGATGATGATGAAACTGGAGAAGAGGTCAGCACTATCGCACTTGGCACTCGTTTGGGTGAGTCAGATAACTTTTAAATATGCATATGAAATATCACATATGCATACACACACACATATAAATACTTATATATGGATACATAATAATTTTTATAAATAATCATTCATAACAGGCGACACAGGCAAAGGCTCTATTATAAGAGACACACTACGCGATCTGCTCAACTCGATCAACAGTATACAGACAGTGGGAAATGTTAATATTAGTAATTCAACAAATGTTCATATTGGCAATGTTACCAATATTAATGGTAATATACAAATTATAACCGAAACAACGGCACCAATACCACATCGTTCGCATAGCGGTACACACAGAGAACGACGTAGAGTACCGTCAGTAGAGAAACCTGATCCAGGGAATTATAGCGATGTTATACCAAATAATAATGATGAACAGCAGGAAGATGAAGCTGAGGAGCGTGTCAATTCTGATGTATTTATCAGTAGACAAAGTAAATTTATAACTTACAATCAATCGATCTTCTATTGATTTTTATCAAAATTGAACTTTTATTTCTTATTCATAGAATTTAAAATACCCAAAGAACTATGTTCAATTGTGCCGCGTCACTCCTGGCTAGCACAAATGCCCATGGAGCCACCAACGAAACTTCAGCTTCCCGTTAAATATGTTGTCATATGTAAGTACATTTTTTATCTTTATCGCGTGCTCAACGGATTTTTTTTTTTTTTTTGGCGCCATCAATGACGAAGTCCGATATAATTATAATCTGTCTTTAATTTTTATATTAATCTAGATAACAAATTTTAATACTCTAACATTTATTGTTCGCGAGATGAAAAGTAAAAAAAAAAGAACAAAAACGTCGATTGTGCACGACCTATATGATACCCGGTATCCAAGTCTATGATTCGATCTGAATCAAATTTTCACAGATTATCTACATCACTTCACATAAATGTTTCCAAATTCTGATATATAGATTGATTTTTAAAGGTCTTAGGGCGCATGCTATAAATCCAAAACAAAATTGAATCTATCAGCAAATAATACAAGCACTATAGTTCCTAAGTCTTATAGTCCCTAATATATAGTTGTTTGTACGGATATGAACATCCAATAAGTCCGATAGATGGATAATCACGCTGGTGCTACAAAATTCTTATATACTCTCTGTACTCTATGAGTACTGGGTATAAAAATAACCATAAAATACACATAAATATATAAATCTCTATTTTATACTCAAGTTCCTACGTTTTATCGGCACAACTGGCGTCTGATATAAAATTTGATAAATTCATTTGCTATGTAATAGTATACAAAAATCTTGATATACAATTTTATTATTCGAACTACTGTAGCTCTCAAGATCGAAGGAAATAGACAAAATGTTGCAAAATTGTAGCCATGAACTTGAAAAATAAACCAGAAAAAACTAGAATTTTATCGAGTCTGATATAAAAATGATGATAAAAATCATTATCTGTATTTAGTCTATAGAAATCTATATAAAAAAAAATGTTGTTACGCTAACTATTGTAGCACTCGAGATCGAAGAGAATAGACAGAATGATATAATATATGTATCTCTTTCTCTGTCTTGCTTGTGTAAAAATAATTGATGAGAAACAGATAAGAAAAATATCAAAAATAATGCATATTAATAATATATAACGATATTGCATACTATATATATATATTCATATTCATAAACAATATTTGTATCATATGTTTAATTTACCATTTTATATTTTTTTTTTTTTTTGTTTTTTTTTTTTTTCTTTTCCACAGTGCACACAGCGACTGAAAGTTCAGAGAAGCGAGCAATAAATGTGCGATTTATACGTGATATTCAGGTAAGTTATAAATTGCCAATGAATATTATTATATATCATAGATATATATAAATATATATATATTGAATTGCAGTGTTTTCATATCGAAAGTCGTGGATGGAATGATATTGCATATAATTTTTTAATTGGCTGCGATGGCAATATATATGAAGGTCGCGGCTGGGAGGCAGTCGGTGCACATACATTGGGCTATAATAAAAAAGCATTAGGCATTGCTTTTGTTGGTTGCTTTATGCGTGAATTGCCAACATCGGATGCATTGAATATGTGCCGCAATCTATTGGCACGCGGTGTCGAGGATGGACATATTGCAAAAGATTATCGATTAATTTGCCACTGTCAATGCAATTCAACCGAGAGTCCAGGTCGTCGACTATTTGAAGAGATACAGACTTGGCCACATTTTTATAATATTGCTGCACAGGATGATCATTAAGATTTACACCATGACCATGACCATATTATGCTGATTGTCTGCAAGACATATTTTCAATATAATTGAATATGTTTTATATATATAAATTGTCCCAATATATATATATGTGGTTTTTTTTTTGTATGCTTATAAATTAAGATTATTCGACAAAGTGTTCTTTTTTTTATTTTTTTAAATTATCATTTTTGTTTTAATAATTCTTGTTTTTATTTCGTTATAATTTAATTATGGAAACATCCTCAGGCAGATTTTGCTCACGCATCTTTTTGCTAGCCAGCAGCTAGCGGCGACTGGCAGTTAGTTTCCTATTGGGTTTGGCGCGCTAAATAATAATAATAAAAAAAATAAAGTTTCTTATTAGAAAAATGAAATTGACAATAAAAAAAAAAGTATTAACAAAAAATAAATATTGCAAAGTTTGTTAGTTAAACGAGAGGCAACGAGCGGTAAACAGCAAAAACACGCAGAGAGATTTTTAAACATTTTCTTTTTTCTTTCTCTCTCTTTTTTTTTATAAATAATAATTTTGATTTTTCGGAAGAAGGCTTGCAAATTGTTAGATTTGAGCTTTGGCTTTTGTTTTGGGAAGTTAGAAGAATTTCTGATGCATAAAACATTATTAAAAAACGAACAAGAAGGCCGTTGAACTGAGCGAGGGTAACTCAATAACTTACAGCTTAGTACATAGCTGACTTATTTAAGTCTTTTGGCATAATTTATGCCTTTTCATCTGTAAAACATAATAATAATAATATACATATATGAGAATTATATATAATTACAATGTTTTAACAGATCTTATTTTAACAATTATACACGCTGCTTACTGGACTTGTCGTCTAATTCTTGTCTTACTTGCCATACACCTTGTAGATTGTAATATTAAATATTGCACAATCAGATTTACTTACGTGCTGGTCTGCCGTTAGCCCATGGTGTGAACTTAACGTGGCTCTCATTGCGCTTGGCAGCATCCGTACGGAGTTCTGTGCGTAGAGCTTCACGCAGGACACGGGCCGCAATGTTGGAATATTGAATGTAACTGTAATAACAAACAATTCGTTTTATGCATGTTTATAGAATTGTTCTTTGCGAACTGCTTATACATGTGTGCGTTTTTTTTTATGTGCATTGCAACAAACACAACAATTACGTAATGGAGGAAAAGCCGAATACATAACATTATTGCCATTGTTGCATATTTATTTATGCATAATTTGCATTCATTTATTAATGTGACTTACGTAATTCCAGCTGCTCTCCAGGCGTTTGTCATCTTAACAGATTTTTTTTATCAATTTATTCGCACAATGAACAAAAATAGTTAGACCTTTCCTGGTGCAGGCGCTTTCGTAGTTAAAGATGACACTTTGCGTTGTTCACACCATATCGATATGTCGATAATATATTGACGACTAAAATCAAAGCAATGCTGATAATACAAATTTTTGACAACTTTAAATTATTTGCCATATTTTTTTTATTTAAATACAAAATAATATTAAATATATATTTTGAATTGTAATTTAGTTGTGTCTGGTAAATAAAAAAATAATAGTAAATGACAATATCGTTTGATATCGATATGCGCAAAAATGAGCATTATCGACGCATTTTTGTTGACGCAATGCATTGCTCTGTAGTGATGTGAAATATTGTGACTTTTGAATTTAAAAAGTGTGAGCTTTCGGTTAAAGCGGCACATTTGAATTTGAAAGGGGGGGGGGGGATGAAAAGCTTATACGTTTTGATAAACGTGGATAAACAACCGATGTCCGTCTGTTTATAGCCTGTCGTTTTGTCTAAACGATCGTCCGGTTGTCTGTCTGGCATTGTCGCGTGTTGCCGCTTGCCGCATTATTGGCTATAAAAGTCGGACGCACTGTCGGCGGCGGCTAGTCACCAGCCACTGGCCACTTGTCACAGCGCGGAGCGTGAAACGTGCATCGTCGGGCGACCGACCATTTCCCATTCCATTTCATTCAATTTTTTTTTTTTTTTTTTTGTGTACAATTTCTATTGTTCACTTTTTTTTCTGTTGCTGTTGCTGATTGTTGTGTGCCTCGTCGAGTGTATTTTGCTCTCGGTTGTGATTTTTTTCTTTTTTTTTTTTGTGTGTTATACTAGATACAAATACAAATACTGTTGTTCTTGTTGTTTCTATAATTTTTGATTCATTCTGAATTGTGAGCTGCGTTTTGCCAGCATCGCTCAGTCTCGCGGTGGATGAGCAGTGACAAGCATCCAGAGCAAGCGCATCAACAAGACAAACATAAAAAAAAATAAAAAATAATAATAATAATAAAAAAAAAAAAAATAATAATTTTAATAAAAATTAATAATCATAATAACGGAAAAAGTATCTCACGGCGCGCGCACTTTGAAATGTTTTAAGTAAAAAAAAAAAAAAAAAAAAAAAACTCGAATTAAACATCGTTTGTCTCTTGTAGCATCCGTCTCCGCTATTGTCTCCTCGCGCTGTCCCTCTCGTTCTTTGTCTATCGCTCCCTCGCTCTACCCTTGGTGTCTATTTTTTTTTATTATTATTATTGTTTTCGTTATTCTTAATTAGCAACTAGTTTGCTCTCAGTGTGTGTGTGTGTGTGTCTGTGTGCCTCTCTCTTTCTGTGTGTGTACATCTGCTGACAGTGCGCGCAACCAGATCCTGATCCTGCTCCTGTTCCTGCTCCTGCGCCTGCTGTTACTGCTACTACTGCACCTAAAATGGAGGTGCTAAAAAAAGACCCAACCCAGGGCTCATCAAGCAGCGTCTTCTATTTGTTATTGCTACCAACTCTGGTGCTCTGGTATACCTATTGGCGCCTCTCACGTGCTCATCTATACAAGTTGGCATCCCGTCTGCCGGGACCCCGCGGCTTACCCATCGTGGGACATCTCTTCGATGTGATTGGACCAGCCTCATGTATGTGTCTTTCACAAAATTTTGTTGAATTTCATAATAGGAAAATTTTGAAAATTATTTTCGGTAATCCAAAGATTTGAAGTTTCAAGTAAAAATTTTGACCGATCAATACACCTACCTACCAGACTAGTAGTACAAATTGAACCACTGATATGTTTTAGACATTAGTAAACTTATATTCTGTAAGCTTAAGTTAACTTTACCGAGTTAAGCTGAAATATTTTTTAATAGTCAATTTTTGTCCGAACATTCCTAAGATATATTGGTCGGATTTGAACCAAATTTCGCTGACATAGAAAAGTTATCGCCAAACTCTAATTTGTCGGATATCCTAACACATAAAAATGTTTTCGTACAAAAAATGAATTTTCAACGGATTGGATCTTTAACAGCTATATGATATAGTGATCTGATCAGGCCGGTTCTGACTTATATAAAACTTATGGAAATAGAGAATTTGTATGAATTTGTTTCAGACGAATAGACGAATATAAAGTTTTCGAATCTAATTTTAAGAATTATTTTCTAAAGATTATTTCAAGGGCAACAATCATCAGTAAAGTTAACCTCGGATAACTAGAGAAAAAAAAAAAAGAATTCCATTTCCAAAAGATGTTTCCTACGACAACTGTATGATATAGTGATCTGATTCTAAGCCTTGTCTCGTTATAGACGCAAGATAGTTTTCAGTTTGAATTAAAAATTTCAGACAGACGGATAAGTTGATGCTGACCAAGAATATATGTATATTTTATAGGATCTTCCACGTCTTCTTCTATGTATTAATATATTTTATATCTTCTATCTTATATCTTTATCTGCAGCTGTGTTCAAAACAGTCATAAAGAAGAGCACACCCTTTGAGCATATTGCAAAAATGTGGATTGGACCAAAGCTGGTGGTATTCATATATGATCCACGCGATGTGGAGCTACTGTTGAGCAGTCACGTCTACATTGACAAGGCATCCGAGTACAAATTCTTTAAGCCCTGGCTGGGGGATGGTCTACTCATCAGTACAGGTAAGTGCGAAAACTAGGAGGGGACGGCATGCAATCTCTCTCTTTCTCTCTCTCTCCCTCTCTCTCTCTTTAAACTACCCATTGCTTCATCTCACCCTCTAAGCATTTTCGCTCTCCGCTCTAACTAGCTAATGCAATTTAAATTGCGTTTATGGAATCATAAATTAATTAAACGATTTGTAAGCCTGACAGTTGGCACAACAACGCTGAACAAATGGATGCTATAAATAAATGAAATGAAAAGAAACTGGAAAAAAAAAAAATGTAAAAAATTTATAATACTGAATAAACTGAATGAAATGAATGGAACGGAACAGAACCGAACAGAACAGAACCTACAATATTTTGCTTGTCGCTTGCAATTGTCATTAATCTCTGTATCTATATATCTCTATATCTATCTCTATCTCTATCTTCATCTCTCTCTCTTTCTCTATATCTAACTTTATCGCTATTTCTATCTAAATTTTTATTTCTATATCTCTATATAGCTTTCTCTTACTAACTCTATCTCTCTATCTCTATCTCTATCTCTAAATCTATCTTTATCGCTATTTCTATTTGTATCTATCTTTCTCCCACTATCTCTATCTTTTTCTCTGCTTCGCGATACCTATATCTGTCTCAATTTTTGTATCTTCCACTTTCTCTCTTTCTCTCTCTCTCTCTTTCTTTCCTTTTCTCTCTCCATCACTACATAGAATATTTTCCACACTACTTTTCACTATACTTTTCACCACTATATCACCTGTTTCTTCATCTCCTTTCAAATTTTCTTTTTTTTTTTTTTTTGGGGGTGAATCTTTTATCACCGATGGATGATCAGGTCAAAAGTGGCGGGCACATCGTAAACTAATCGCACCCACATTCCATTTGAATGTCTTAAAGAGTTTCATTGAATTGTTTAACGAGAATTCACGCAATGTGGTGCGGAAGCTGCGTGCAGAGGATGGACGCACTTTTGATTGTCATGATTACATGAGTGAGGCAACTGTGGAGATTCTATTGGGTAAGTGACATAAAAAAAAAAAAAAAATAAATAATACACACACATACACACACATACATATACATACATATACATACAAATGGTACAGTCCACTGTCCACACGCACTCAGTGACTATGATTTTGATTCAGTTTCAGTTTTAAATTCCGATCTATTTTATTTTATTTTATTTTGCATAGTTCATACATATCTCTAACTGTATGTTGTATGTGTGTGTGTGTGTGTGTGTGTGTGCGCTGTCATGCTACTATATATGCATATATATATATATATATATGTGTGTGTGTGTGTGTGTGTATGTTTGTATATACTAAATAGTTGCTACAATTGAGCTCAGACCCATTTCCCTATATACTCGCACAAATCAAAATTTTTTGTTTTGTTGTCCGTTTTGTGTCGCTTTTGTGTGTAGACAATGGCATTAAAAACATACAGACAGGAATACATATGTACATATATATATATATATATATATATATATATATATATATATATATATGATATATATATATATATATATATATTCATATGTTTGGGGAACCGATCTAAACGGTACGCAAATTATTACTAAACTACTTTAACTAAAAAGCCGCCACAAACTGGCATAGACTGATCTCAGTGTAGTACATTTTGATTCACTTACAACATCAACTAACTTATGTCTAAACTCAATGACTAAAACATAAAACATAATCTTAGCAGCAGATTCTAGATTCTATTTCTAGTTTTTTTTTTTTCCAAAAGATTTTATTTCAATTTTTAAGCTTGAATCAAATTTTTAGTACATCAAATTATAGTCTTTCAATATTTGACTTAGTCTACATGAAAATTAAGCTCAATTAACTTAGTCTTTGCTTAAAACTAATCTCACTTAATTTTTCCTCAATTTATGCTCGATTGCAGTAAAAAATTTATTGCTTAGTTTTCTTTTTTCACTTGCAACACAAAGTTTGATAATAGAAAGCTTCGCTTTTTCGTAACATCTTTAAAGCTCTTAATATTTATACTTCCACAAGTATCTTGTTATATAAACATAAATATATAAACTTGATCCTTGTACGTTTATCCTTAGATTATCAATACTTTCATCCTTTCATTAGATTTTAAGATTTTCATTCAATCTCCAAATGACATTTGATTGATTATTACAACTTTCTGGCAAATAATATTCAAACTTCCTCTGCTATTTTTCTATGTCCAGTAACTTTAAAACATCTTAATTCAAGTTTTTTAATTTTTTTTCTTAGATTTCAAGACTTTTATGCAATCTCCAAAAAAGCAAAAAAAAAATACTATATATTTTTTATGACATTTAATAGATCATTACATTTTTTTATGGCTCGTAATATTACTGCTTCCGCAACTATCTTTCTATATAAACATATACATATACATATATAAAGTTGATCTTACATATTAATCCTGTGATTTCAAGACTTTCATTCAGACTCGTAGCATATTATGACATTTCATAGATCAGACACACACATGTATATATAATATATATGCATTTGTATCTGTATAGTAACGAGTAACGAATCTCTTGTGCCAAGTGTGCCGCCCAAATTGCCTGTCATTTATTTAAAGCCAAACACGTTTTTGATTGAAAAGTGAAACCGGCTAACATGAGGCAGGCCTGGCCTGGCCTGGTCTGGTCTGGTCAGCCTGTAACGGGCGTATGTTAATGACATTGTCACAGCCAACATATATACATACATATATAAAATCGATCGTAGATATATATGTACATATATGTAATATCCTATAAATATAGATATATGTATGTATATGTATAGAGTATGCTTGGCCGATTGATTTCTAGGCCATTGCATAACCTTATGATAAATGGCGCTTACCTTCGCCAATAATTGAAATGTTGCCAAAACAAACAGCAGCAACAAAAAGAAAAACAAAAAACAAACAAAAAAAAAAACACGCGCAACACATTTACAATTTCCCGCCCGCCGCCCATCAACTTATGATGATGATGTTGATGTTGATGATGTTGATAATGATCCATCGTAAGCAGCGACTGCAACTGCAACTGCAACTGTGACAGCGACTGCGACTGCGACTCGCCAAGTGCAATTAAAACCACGTCGCAATGCCATTAAGCATTTAATCAAGAAGATTTGAATGCAACCGCAGCCCCGGTCGCAGTCCTAACTATATTCAAATTCAAATTCAAATCCAAATCCAAAATCCAAGCCCATTGCTCAAGCCCATTGCCCATAGGCCATAGACCACAAGCACATGCCTCTCTAACTCTCTTCCACCTCCCCGTTTCAAGCTCAGGCATAGTCCCCCAAACTCAAAACCCAATTTCAACCCCAATGCTAGACGCAGTCTTAAGCCCCCGGTCGGTCGCCTGTTGTTGTCTGACGCAAACGGGCAATTAGCAATTAAGAGTGAAAATAAAAATAACAAAAAAAAAAAAAAAATATAAAAAAACAAAAAAAAAAATGGCGAAAAAAAAATATGAGGAAAAAGTGTGTTATGAGACATATATGCGATATTTATGATGTTAGAAAGAGACAGACTCACTCTCTCTCTCTCTGAAAGATAGTGATAACTGAAACTGAAACTAAACCGAAAAATCCAAATGTCATTTTCGATTGTTGGTTGTTGTCGTTGTCGTTGTTGTTGTCGCTACTGTTGTTATTATTATTATTATTTGTTGCTGTTGTTGTTGTTGTTGTTGTTGTTGTTGTGGCATAATCATTGCACAACAAGTTTTCAGAAAACGCAACTTATAGCACAGCCTACGGCCAGTGGGCCAATATAACACTTTTGACTATATCAAAAATGGCAAAGAAAAAAAAACAACAGGTGGTGGCAAAACTTGCATTTTCTACGCTTGCGCAACCAATTTTTGCCTTTCTTTCTTTCTCTCTTTCTCTCTTTCTTTCTTTCTCTTTCTTTTATGTCTTTCCCATTGCTTTTCCTGTTTCAGTTTATTGTTAACGGATGGAAAATCAATTGTATTTTTCCAAAGTATCCAATAAATTTTTAAATCGCAATCAAATTCTACGTAACTTTATTTCTATGAATTTATTATTGTTCAATTAATTGCATCGGATATGCTATATATATGTATATATATATATATATATATATTTTGTAATTTTCATTCAATTTATAAATTTTTAAATTCAAATTTCCGATATGGAAAAAAAAGGAAAAATTTATAATTAATTAATTATACATAAATATATTTAGAATAATTCAATTTTTTTTTTTTTTTCAATGTGTGTTTTGAAAACAATTTTGAAATTATTATAATACCTGGTATCCTCTGGTATTAAAGTTAATTGATATGTGTTTAACTTCCATAAATTATGAACCGATCTGCATCAAAATTTCACAGATCTTCCAAGGCTATCAAAATTGTGCCCATGCATTGTTTTTATATATGTATTTATGATCGATATCCTAAATCTAAAACAAAACATGAATTGCCTGTAACTCTAGTTGAAGGATAGACATAGACATAGACAATGGACTCGACTATTGATGCTAAATAAGCACATACATATGTATGTATATTTTATGAAGGACGGCCATGCCTCCTTTTGCCTTTAACACACTTACTATAGATACTCTCTAGTAAGTTTTAGAAGGTTTCAGAATTTAGATTTGCTATAGAAATAATTGGTCGAAAATTGAACTTTTGCAGGAAATATTCTGAAGTTTTGTTTCTCTAATGACAAGAAATTTGCCGAATTTAAATTTCATAATGATTTAAGAATTTCTGCTCTATGTTAAATCGGACAATTATGTTATATAACTACTATTGGAATAATTTTTTAATAATGAATTTACTATATGCAAATATATATCCGATACCTCTAAATTACAGAGAGTATTATATAAGTGTGTTAAAGGCAAAAGGAGGCATGGCCGTCCTTCATAAAATATACATACATATGTATGTATGTGCTTATTTAGCATCAATAGTCGAGTCCATTGTCTATGTCTATGTCTATCCTTCAACTAGAGTTACAGGCAATTCATGTTTTGTTTTAGATTTAGGATATCGATCATAAATACATATATAAAAACAATGCATGGGCACAATTTTGATAGCCTTGGAAGATCTGTGAAATTTTGATGCAGATCGGTTCATAATTTATGGAAGTTAAACACATATCAATTAACTTCAATACCAGATGATACCAGGTATTATAATAATTTCAAAATTGTTTTCAAAACACAAAAAAAAAAAAAAAAAATTGAATTATTCTAAATATATTTATGTATAAAATTAATTTTATAAATTTTTCCTTTTTTTTCCATATCGGAAATTTGAATTTAAAAATTTATAAATTGAATGAAAATTACAAAATATATATATATATATATACATACATATATATAGCATATCCGATGCAATTAATTGAACAATAATAAATTCATAGAAATAAAGTTACGTAGAATTTGATAGCGATTTAAAAATTTATTGGATACTTTGGAAAAATACAATTGATTTTCCATCCGTTAACAATAAACTAAAACAGGAAAAGCAATGGGAAAGACATAAAAGAAAGAGAAAGAAAGAAAGAGAGAAAGAGAGAAAGAAAGAAAGGCAAAAATTGGTTGCGCAAGCGTAGAAAATGCAAGTTTTGCCACCACCTGTTGTTTTTTTTTCTTTGCCATTTTTGATATAGTCAAAAGTGTTATATTGGCCCACTGGCCGTAGGCTGTGCTATAAGTTGCGTTTTCTGAAAACTTGTTGTGCAATGATTATGCCACAACAACAACAACAACAACAACAACAGCAGCAACAATAATAATAATAATAATAATAACAACAGTAGCGACAACAACAACGACAACGACAACAACCAACAATCGAAAATGACATTTGGATTTTTCGGTTTAGTTTCAGTTTCAGTTATCACTATCTTTCAGAGAGAGAGAGAGAGTGAGTCTGTCTCTTTCTAACATCATAAATATCGCATATATGTCTCATAACACACTTTTTCCTCATATTTTTTTTTTCGCCATTTTTTTTTTTGTTTTTTTATATTTTTTTTTTTTTTTTGTTATTTTTATTTTCACTCTTAATTGCTAATTGCCCGTTTGCGTCAGACAACAACAGGCGACCGACCGGGGGCTTAAGACTGCGTCTAGCATTGGGGTTGAAATTGGGTTTTGAGTTTGGGGGACTATGCCTGAGCTTGAAACGGGGAGGTGGAAGAGAGTTAGAGAGGCATGTGCTTGTGGTCTATGGCCTATGGGCAATGGGCTTGAGCAATGGGCTTGGATTTTGGATTTGGATTTGAATTTGAATTTGAATTTGAATATAGTTAGGACTGCGACCGGGGCTGCGGTTGCATTCAAATCTTCTTGATTAAATGAGAAATCAATCGGCCAAGCATACTCTATACATATACATACATATATCTATATTTATAGGATATTACATATATGTACATATATATCTACGATCGATTTTATATATGTATGTATATATGTTGGCTGTGACAATGTCATTAACATACGCCCGTTACAGGCTGACCAGGCCAGGCCAGGCCTGCCTCATGTTAGCCGGTTTCACTTTTCAATCAAAACGTGTTTGGCTTTAAATAAATGACAGGCAATTTGGGCGGCACACTTGGCACAAGAGATTCGTTACTCGTTACTATACAGATACAAATGCATATATATTATATATACATGTGTGTGTCTGATCTATGAAATGTCATAATATGCTACGAGTCTGAATGAAAGTCTTGAAATCACAGGATTAATATGTAAGATCAACTTTATATATGTATATGTATATGTTTATATGGAAAGATAGTTGCGGAAGCAGTAATATTACGAGCCATAAAAAAATGTAATGATCTATTAAATGTCA
>JBAMBR010006598.1:0-37713 GCA_037044475.1 Zaprionus obscuricornis | reverse complement strand
CCAAACAAAAGGAATATATTATAACGACATTAAAGCAACTTGGTTACTACACATTAATGTGTGGTGATGGTACTAACGATGTGGGTGCTCTTAAGCATGCTCATGTTGGTGTTTCGCTATTAACTAGTGCACCCGTTAAACGTAAACGTACCGAGGAGGAGCAACAACAAATTGCAGCAGTTGCCAATGTGGCAACAACATCAGCACGACGTCGTCAAGAGCATTTGAATCAAACACATGCGCGTCTACAGAATGCAATACGTGACATGGAGGAGCAGACAATGGTTAAGCTTGGTGATGCATCTATTGCGGCGCCATTTACCAGCAAATTATCATCAATTACGTGTGGTAAGCAATTCTTCTTTTATATGTTAATTTTTGCTAAATATTCATAATAATAATTACAGTAACACACATCATTAAGCAAGGACGCTGCACGCTAGTAACAACATTGCAAATGTTTAAGATACTAGCATTGAATGCTCTAATTCAGGCCTATTGCCAGTCTGTGTTATATATTGATGGTGTCAAATTCAGCGATACACAAGCCACAATGCAAGGTATTTTCGTTGCAGCCTGTTTTCTGTTTATCACACGCTCCAAGGTTAGTGCAACAGTCTCTTCATTTTTTTTTAATATATTTAATTCAAATTCTATATTTTTTTTTTGTTTTGTTACTACAGCCTCTAAAATCACTTTCGAAGGTTGCACCACTGCCAAATATATTCAATTTGTATACAATTTCAACAATTCTCACACAATTTGCTGTACATTTTGGCGCACTTTATTATTTGACCAGTATAGCATCAGATCTAGCGCCGCCCAGGTAATTAATTTACTATAGATAATATATATTATATATATAAAGATAATGCTAATTAATATTTTATTGCAGAGTTGGCAAAGTGAAGCTTTATATTGATATGGATACTGAGGAGAAAAACAAATATGATCCAAATATTGTTAGCAGCACTGTCTATATCATTTGCATATCATTGCAAGTGGCAACCATTGCCGTTAATTATAAGGTAAGTTTTTCTTTATATATATATATATAGTTACTTGAATTAATGTAATCTCATATTCATAGGGTCATCCATTTATGGAAAGTTTACGTTCCAATCGTATGTTAATGAGCGCCATTGGTGCATCAGCTGCATTGGTATTGTGCCTTACCACTGGCGCTGTGCCTGGATTGACGCAATTTTTCGAAATTGTTGATTTCCCAACAAGTGTAAGTTGAATGCTATATAATTCTATAATATTATAATATTTTGTAACTTTTTATTACTGTTTCAGTTCCGCACCACATTGCTCACTGTGCTAATTATGGATATTGTTGGTGCCTTTGCATTAGATCGCATTTGTTCATTCCTATTTGGTGAAACGCGCCGCAAGTCCAAACTACTCAACTGTTAGTAATAGCGCATTAATCATAATAATAATAATAATAAATTTAATAACATAAATGATTTAGCATTGCAAGACAGCTTATATAACAGTACTTTTATCCCTCCCACAATCTTTCGTTCACAATGATTTTCATAAATTCTTAAGTCTTATCTTTCGCACCATTGTATTTGTATTATGAAAAAAAAAACTTGGTGGTTTTTTTTATTTTCGCGGTGGTTTCTTAAATTTATATAAAAAAAAAATATATACATTTGTATAAATATATATATGACGGAATGAAAAACTAAAAAACAATGAATTGAAAGAAAGAGCACACAATGAACTGTGTTCTTAATTTATTGAAAATTTAATTAAATAATTGTTTGTGTTTATTATTTACGAGAAACAAGTATATATTGAATATATGCAATTAGTGAAATTGTCGTAAGATTTATATTGGTAATAAATATAGTTAAAAAAAATGATAAAAGAGTCAACAGAGATAAAATATAATAATAATAATAAAAACAATTTAGTTTTTGTTCTCTTTATATATCAGCTAAACCATCTTCTTCCAGTTTAGAATCTTCGAGCTGTTTAAATTGTATTAAAATAACCAAATATGTTGTAACAGCTGAAAATATCTAAATAAATAATTAATTAATAATTTAATTAAATTAATGAGTATATATGAGTATATAGATATATACCTTGAACAGTGTCGAATTATCGATGGCAAAGAAACCATAAGCTGTAAATTGTATTTCCTGCTTAATGCTTTTGGTTAAGAATTTATCGATCTATTAATTAGATTAAATTGAATTTAATTATTCTACATTTAATTAATTTTGATGTAATACTAACAATATTTTGAAATTCCTTGCTCTTGCCATAGACACGTGCCAATATCTGTGATGTTGTATTTGCCTATAATTATAAAATATATAATTAATCAATATCTAAAAAAAAACTGTAACATAAATGTAAAGTTAGACACACCTGATAAGTGGTAGTACCACAACTACGTGATAATAGTGCCAACAGTGATGTATGTAAACATAACCAGGCTAAACACCATTGCAATATATGTGTCGATATGACACCTTTATTATTGGTTATCTGAACAAATAGATTATACCAATTTGTGGTAACCGTATAGAAGGAATAGCCCAAAAAGCAAACAATAATTAGACTGCAACATTCATTGATACCCTTATAAATGCGCAACAATTTGTTGTGTGTGCGATATATGAATAGCGAATCCTCTGGAAAATTATTCATATTTGTGCGACGATTTTTACTCTGTTTTTGCTCCACATACGTATAACCATTGAGCAATTGATTGACAAATTGAAAGCGTATGCAAACAATACGCATCAGAGCAGAAGCAAAGACAATATATGTAGCAGTTAAACCATTTTGTACAGCATAGAAAGCAATAAGTATATAGGATGTGGGCGTAATAACACCATTGACAGCATAAATTTTGAGTATCATAATGTATGCCTGGCAGCAGACAATTACAGCTAGAAATTTCACTGAGAAATTACAATGACTGCCAAGTACAACACCAAATTTACGGCGGACTTCCTCATCCAATTTTAGAATCTCGTTCATAATATTTAAAATACTTTTCGTATTTCGAGCACAAACAAAGACAGCTAGAGTAATATTATATAATTAGAAAGAGATAGCATTTGAATAGAATATAGTCACTCACTTAGGGAATAGGTAAAAATGCAAAGTAAAAGCTCAATCCATTGATTAACATTATCCGTCTCTCGCAGGGAGTAAAATAATTGCGCTGCATTGGGTGTCATCAGGCTGTAGACATTGAAGACAGTTAAAGCATGTACCACGCCACGCACAAAGAACGAATAGAACTCATTGGTCTTGCTGGGTGGACCAATTTCATATTGGGAAATTTGCTCATAGAAGGGCAATAGACCAGTTGCCTTTAATACCGATAATATGGTGCTGATATTACCAAATACAGGACTCTCTGAGGACTTCACTGGCCTAACGAATGCATCATTATTGGATGGATTACGATATGGTGAAATTCGACGAATACGTTGCGAATGAAAATTCGATTGAGAAGGAAACAAATGCGGCTTATGCGATGTCATTTCAATAACGAAAGTGTTGGGACTCATTGCCAATGGGACACTGTCGGAAAGGATTTTTACTAACTAGACAGTTCAATATGGATATGGACACGATTGAAATGCGTTCATGCTTATCTGATGCAGTGCAACTGTCAACATGGGACATTGGTAGTTGCCTTATCAGACGCACGAGTCCATTGAAATCAATTAATTATTGGAAATTTCAATATGGAAACAATAATAAAAAACATTTAAGGGACACTACAATACTCTATACATATATAATATTCCCTTCAAACTTTCAATTGAAATATTTTAAATTTAAGAAATTGTATAACATTACTTTACTCACCTCAGATGCTAGGGTATCGAATGAATGGCATAATACAACCATTGTTAGAATCTCGGCAAGCACCCATGAACAGGATAATCCAACAGTATCATATTTCTTTTCCCAGTGCGATGGTGTTGTCAATGTTGCAAATGCCAAATAACTTTGATTTGTTACCGTATAAAATGAGAATCCAAAGAAAAATAATAATCCAACGCCCATAACAGCATTCAAATTTTCTGTTATATAACGAAATTTACAAAATATTTCAATAATATTTGATAATTCTATCCAATCCGTTTTTCCATAAACATTTTTATGCTTTTGCGTAAACTCATCCAATCTCGTATTGAGAAACATAACGCGTTGAGCTAAATTCATAAGCATTGTCCGCAAATACATTGTAAACATACAGGAATAAAACATTTGTAGGCCATAGATCGAAGTCAGGATTATTTGACGCAATTCTGTTAAGGAGCTAAGATAATGTATGTAGTAGTAGGCAACGATAACAACATTTGCCGATACTGTCCACATCACTATGCCAAGTGTTGTTGATTTATGAAATCCTGTAAATCCATTTTGTTCCAGATATTCATCCATTTTACACAAATCACGAATTGTTCGAAAATGTTTTGAAGCATTTAAAGTACACGATACAACCATTGACAGATAGCAGCAAACACAAAATAATGTTTCAATTGTTCTATTTATATCCTCGGATTCGCCATTTCTACGCTCTAATAATTTAAATTCGCTTGAATTGAACAAGACATCATTGAGAAACCAAAATGCTGTAATTGAAATTATAAAACAAACAACTCCACAATAAATTTTAGCTTTTGGTCCTAATTTTAAGTTATCCGCTTGATCGATATCGAAGAATGGTAGAAGACCGCACAATTGTGTGGCGGTCCGTAGAAAGAAAATATCATTTAAGAATTTCATAACCGACGAGTTTGAAACACGAATTCAAAATGAATTCGAAAATACAAATATTTCTCTATGATTCAGAATATTTCAGGATATTCAGGATTCTATTACTGAAATTTATCAAATTTACTGTTGCTTTTATTATATTAAAATATTAACATTATACAGAATTGTTAACCATTATGAGAATGACAATGCCATGTATTAAGTGAATTACTAGTCATATACTAAGCCCATATACTAACCTTAAGCTAATAATTGACTAATATTACTGATATTATATGAATGAGAAGTACATATACTGGGAGGCCTAATTAAACAATACTCGAATAATAATTATCCTTATCCTTGGAATTTTTTTTTATGAATTGAAATTATTGGAAATAAAAATCACATAAAATTAAGAAACTAAAGTTTAATGTTAAAGTCTAAAATCTAATGTTAATTTTAGTATATTTTATAAAGCAAAGTTATCTTTGACGCTATGATAATTTGATACTAGGACAAACTTAAACTGGAAGTTTTACATATATAAACCATATTTTCGACAATATAAAAGATATACTATATATATATAGTTGTTCGATTTTGATAAAACTTGACAGACATCTGTTAATTATTACTAAACTTTAATTTTCATTAGATTAACAGTTAAATAAGATATTAAAATTAAAGTATCAGAAGCTAGAATTCAGGAAAAGTGATTTCATTATTTATTATTATACCAGAAAATATTAAAATATATTTCTATTTAATATAATAAATTCCCATAATTAAATAAATATTAAATTCAACATTTTTTATTTGTAGACTCCTCCAACTCCCAACAAAAAAAAAAAATAATAACACTTTGTATATGCCATGAAAACTTAATAAAACGCTTAAGTTTTAAATGCGATATAAGCCAAGATAATACCGCAAAGAGATTATATCAATGTTTCATGTGTACATGTCCACGTGTGTGTGTGTGTGTGTGTGTGTAGCTCTAATATATCAACCCCCATAATGTGGCGTGTAATTGTTATATGTATGTTTGTATGTTATGTTATGTACTTGGTATTATCACCCGCTAGCATGTAATAAAACGCTATATTTGTCACACCTTTTGCTCCCCCATAAATAACATCCCACACACACACAGGGGCACACACGCAGCCCTCATACTCACTCACATACACAGAGCTATACCAGAGAGTGGCATACGACACTCATACACGCAAACATATGCGAGAGCTAAGCTAAGCTGGAGCGATGAGATGTTAATGGTAGATGCGATGTAGATACTAGGTACTACCTACGCCTCGTGCGCTCCAGTTCGGGCTTTGGGTTCGGGCGTTTTTTTTTTTTTTCCACCCCTAATGAGGGATTGCAATTCTCAATCAATTCGTCGCGCCGGCTTCTACATATATTCCTCTTCGTTTTATATATTTTTGTTTTTGTTTTATTTTCGTGCTTATTTTACTTTATTTTGGGGAGCGACTGGCACGCTGTTGCTTTGGACTTCTTCTTCTTATTGTTGTTGTTGTTGCTGTTGTTGTTATTATTGCTGTTGCTCTTACTCTAGCTTTGGCTGTGCGTTTTGCCACTGTCTCTGCCTTTGCTTTTGCCATTGGTATTGCTTTTGTACTGACGTCACGACAAGGCCGTGGTCAACGGCCAACGGCAACAGATACAGACAAACAGCAGCGCACTGGAGCGACACGACAAATTCTTATCATCACATCAACATTAACATCAACATCATCAACACGCAATTAATAATCAATGTGATAAGCAAAAAAAAAAATAGAAATTAAAATTTGCAAAAAATAAAAATAAATAAAAACTTGATTTTGCATTAATCATGCAGCTGCTGTTGCGGTTACTGCTGCTGGCATTTACATCGCAGCGACTGAGCTTTAGCCACGCCCACTATACGAGCAGTGATGTGATCTATCATACATTACCACATTTCTGGACAGGCGTCGGCTTATGTCCAGCTGGTGATATTAATCACAATGCCATCACTGCATCATTGGAGCAACCAGCAATGCAAATGAATCTTCGCCAGATTGCTGCATTGCCCGTTGGTGCTGTAACACATATACGCATCCATTGGTTGCTGGAGCTGGTGCATTTTCTGGAATATAATACGGAGGGCGTGCCCAATTATGATTATGAAAAGTTTGACAAATTTGTCGACTTTTTGCAGGAGCTACGACTGGCGCCAGTATTGGAATTTATGGCTAATCCTGGTAATGTATTCACTGCAAATCCCGAACACAATTGGTTTCTTTGGGAACATTTCGTTAAGAGCATCATCAATCATCAGTTGGGTAAGTTTCATTTATTATTCTCAATTTTCTTTTATTCAATTCCAATTTTTTTTTTCGTACAGCTCGTCATGGTGCTGCACGTTTATCCAATTGGCGCTATGAAACCTGGAATGAGCCTGATTTGCGTACTTATAATCGTATTAACTTTACGGCTGAATCATATTTGGAGTATGTGCAGGCAGTGCGTCGTGGTCTCAGCAAAGCCGGCGGTAGACGTAAATCCAAGCGACAGCATCAACTATATCGTGCACTTCGTGGTCCTGCTGGTCTCTTCAAATCTTTGGAACGTCATCCACTATGCTGGCAACTGTTGGAAGTGTGCAATCAAGAGTTGGCCAAATGTCCCATTGATATACTCACTTATCATCGTAAGGGACTCGATGGCAGCGCTACGGAAATTTTGAATGGATCTTTAGCGCTGCTCACTAAGATTTATTATGATTATCCACAGTTACAGCAGCTGCCAGTAGCCAATGAGTAAGTACAAAGAGTCCAAATTGCAATTCGCATTCGAATGCTCAGCTCAAACTTTAACTTTTATTTTGCAGTGAGGCAGATCCCATTGCGGGTTGGAGTACACCACGTGACTTTCAGTCCGATGTACGCTATGCGGCTACATTAATGTCCACGGTAATGCTACATTGGCATGCTAAGCTGGTTGCAGGTGTTATGGCACAACTGGAGTCTATAAGTCATGATAATGCATTTCTAAGCTATCATCCGTATGAGTTTAGTCAACGGTAAGCAACAGTAGCAGGAAACTTTGAGACTACATCATCTTCATCTCTGCATCCTATCTATTCTTAGCACACTCTTGGCTCATTTCCGCATGAATGAAACACAATCGCCACACTCACAGTTTGTGCAGAAACCCGTTTATGCAGCTCTGGGCATGTTGGCCAAATTGGGTACACGTGCTGCTGATCTCGAGCTGGTTAATATGGATAGCAAGCATAGTGTACAGGTATTACGTAGTATCTCTGGCAATGGTATGGCACAATATATGGCCACAATATTTCTAAGTCCCGAGCAGGCTGGTCCACAGCTAACTGCCTATCATCATAAATATACGTTGAATATGTCAATAGCCAATGAATCGGCATTTATAACAGAATTACTGGTACCACATAGCACTGATCCGGCATATATATGGAAAGAAGCTGGCAGTCCTGCATATCCCAATGCCACATTGCGTGAAGCAATGCGACGTGCACAGACACCACGGCTATATGAGACTGGTCCCATCTGGCAATACAATAGCGAATTGGTTGTAAATTCCGCCAGTTTACCGTTGCCATGGATAATGCTATTGCGTGTCTGTTCGGCAGCATGGCCGAAATTGAAGCGACCACAACAGCTGGAAATTGTTGAGATAACAAAGAGTGAAGTGTTTATTAGCTGGAGTGAACACTCACGATCCACACAGTGCCTGAAAAGCTATGAGGTTTGGTTTAGAGAACGTGATGCATCCGATTGGTTACTTATATCACACGGTTGGCATCTTCCCTATCCATCATTCCAGTATGCACCAACAATCAATGGCAGTGTTAATGGTAAGCTAGCAACAATTAATAAAGCTAGAACAAGGGATTTCAATGCTAAAACATATTTTCATTATAGGTTTCTATAAGGTGCGCGGTGTGGATGTATTTAATGAGAAGAGCGCCTTCTCGCAAATAGTCGAATATCTGGAGTTATAATTGAATATGAAATTTATCAACATAAAATCATAATATACATATACATATGTTATATATATATGGATAATTAACATATCGGGCATATTAGATTAAACATAATCAGGCTTTGCTTGGCCACAAGACGTGCGCTGCTCTTGACATGAGCTATGACAGCAATCTCTATCTTTGACTCTCTATTGACTTTTGGAATGCAACTGATTATATAAATGAAATGGGGCACAAATCTTCAGGAGAGCAGCGCGATCTTCGTCTTGTTAACAATACAAATATCTCATATACATACATATAATTATTTATATATAAATATACATAGTGTTTATACGTGTTTTGTCTGTGTTTGTGTCTGTGTCTATATGAAATATACATATAATAATTTATGCCACCTTCAAAAAAAAACAATAAACGAAGGTAGGCCAAAGCGTACAGAACAATAAACAATTACAATTTTCTTTCTTTTTTTTTTTTTTTGATAGATTAGATATATAGATATATATAAATATATGTACATTTTGAATGGATTCCAGCTTAGCCTTCGGCATCCAGCACTAACCACTTCTCGTTGATGTGTTCGATTTGTTTGGTTAAAATGGGATTACGTACACGCACCTTGATCTCCAATTTGCCGCCCACCTGCTTACGTCCATCCATTAGCTATAATTAGTTAAATTGAATTAGATATTGAAATATTTTTTTGGCTTATAATTATTGATATTGATTTTATACTAACATCGTAGGTATTGTGTATATCACAATTTGTTTCGAGCGGCGCCAGCTTAACGTTAACGGTACCGATGAGTGTATCGGATCTTAAGAATCCTCTGAAACAACATACGGGCAGTTTACGACTTAGTCCACAACAATCAATACTGCAGCTGCTTATTTTATTTATTTATATTTTTTATTTTTTGCCGTTGCATATTTATTTAGCAATATTTGATTTTTTTTTTGCGTAGCATTTTGAGCGCATTTGAAATGAATGTTTGTTGGGATTTGAGGCGTAAGAATTCGTATAAATATATTGATTAAAAACAAAACATTTGTATTAGATGAAACAATGTTTGCATCAATGTCATATGATGGAGAAGCAGGCAAGCATCGAACGTGCTAAAAACTCAAAATATTGGCAAAGCACTAAAATAAACTAATTTATAATAATAATAGTTTGAAAAAGTGTGCAATTTTTACTAAGCGAATTGTTAAAGTTGTCCAGTTGCTCATAACTTGTCTACTGTTAAGAGCATCACTGTAAAAGTGATCAAAAATGCAATAGCTAAAAAAAGTTTTCAGCACTGTTAATTACTTCTATGCTGTTACTGTTAATTAACAGCTGCTCTTAACATTTTAAGCTTGCAAGTGATCAAAAATACAAAAAGCTAACAAGTTTTACAGTAAATACGAAGAAGAGGGGAAAGTACTTAAAAATACAAGAAAATACTACAATAACTAAATAATTAAATTGCAAAGAAAATATAATAAATAATAATAATAATGTATATAAATGTTCAATTAAACCAAGGTGTCTACATATTCCTATGTTTGGCAAACTATTGAATTTTTTTTTTTTAGAATTACTGCTAAAATCAACTACAATATTTATTTGATAGTTGGAATTACTAGAAAAAGTACTATGTATATATATTTTTTGTATGGCTTTCAACCGAGATTTTGTAATTTTATGAGTTCGTTGTTAAGGCAATATTAAGAGAATCTTGAATGTGAATTATTTTCGTAGACTTCATATATGATTATATGAATATTCGACTAGTATATGTATGTATGTATGTATATTCTTCCACTTGTCACCTAGGTTAATTTATATGCATATGCGTTAGGCATTATTAATACGAGATTAAATTGTTGGTTTGTGCTATTTTTTATATTGCAGTTAGTAGTTCATAGGTTCAAGGTGATATGGGACTCACCCTCGAGAATAGATTTCAAATTTGACGCCATGACGTTTAATAATTCTATTAAATTGTCGATTGCCTCGCTGTATTTCCACTTTGAAGCGTTCATCATAGTCGGGACTATCTGTATCCTTAATCACATTTGTCTTTGTTCTAAAGAATTCTTCCTGCAATATAGATAATTTTTCCATTAAAAATTTTATCAAGTTATAGATGCCTATGACTTACATTTAACAGCGGATACTCGAGGCGCACATAGGTGTCGACATCCTTGGGATTGGCAACATTATAGTTCAAGCCACGCACTACTACAATTTCCAGTTCGTTGTCTGTTAAATCCGTATTGCAGTGCACAATATTAAAGGAACGCTTCTCATAGTGGAATTTGGGTAATGTATGATTTTTACGCTTGGAATAACGAACCAAATCCAAATCCTTTTGAACAGTTAAGGCGAGATTCTCAAATCGATTCATGCCAGCAATATCACCCATTGCTTTGTGATGATCTCGTGTATTTTTGCACATCATTAACTGCTTGGCCAGCTGTTCCTCGATACGCACACCAATCTCACAGATATCATCACCGGGATCACATTCTTCTGCTGATACAATGGCAAATGATGACTCCAAACTGTCACGTTGTGATGGCGGAACAGGCAACTAAATAAATAAAAATTAAATAAATGTTATTATATTTGATTCAAAGAAATTTCATGATTAATTTACTGTGTTAAGATCCACAGGAAGGCCGCTGCTTGCCGCATTCAACAGAGATTCGAAGCCCTTATAGATCTTCAAATATTCCTTGGCTTGATCAATTTCACCCGCTTTCTTGGCTGCAATGGCAGCAACTTTGAACTCCTGTTGACGTTCAAGCAATAGTTTCATTTGTTGCTCAGCTAGATTGCTCTTCTGATGGTTACCACTGGTGCGCGTGGTAAGTTCTTTGGGTTGTGGTGACGTTGGAGCTTTACGTTGCACTGTAGGTGTCGCTGTACCCGAGCTGGTGGGCGTACCTCCAGCTGAAGTGCTTGCTGTGGCTGGCGGAGATGCTGGAGACATAGGTGGTGATGTGGGTACTGCTGCAGCAGGTGCTGCAGGTGCAGCATTTGGTACTGGCAGTGGATCAAATCCTGGTGTTGGCAGTTCATCGTAGGCCACAGGTCTTCCAGCTTTATATTGTTTTATTGCATCCTCGTACTGTTTAACGATGCGTCCATAACGTCGCGCCTTGCCACCGTTGCTCTCTGCCTTGGCTTCCGCTTCAATGGATTTGTATTTATCCAATCGTACTTGTAGTTCCTCTAACATGGAACCCGGGGACGCTGAAGTTTTAGGAGCTGGCGCTGGTGCTGCTGGTGCCGCTGGAGCTGGTGCAGGTGCAGGTTCTGCAGGTGCACCACCTGCATTTCCACCTTCCTGCATCTTGGCCATGAATGCAAGAAATTCTTCGGGTGGCGGCGGCATATCACTAAGATCAACCTCTTGTCCATCCTCACACATTTTGACCACCACATCAAACTGCTTCACTACACGAAGGAATTGCAAAGCCGTAGCTGTATCCCCACTACGCTTGGCCTTCACAGCAGCTGCTTTGTAATCAGCTTGTCGACTTCGCATTTGTGCTACCATGGGATTAGCTGGTGCAGCTGGTTGAGTAGGTGTCGCTGGGGCAGCCGGTGTACTAGGAGCCACTGGCGAACTTGGTGTAGGTGGCGCTGGTGCTGCTCGCGTTGGTTGCTTGGGCTCCTCAGGCAGTGTCGCTGTTTCAGGTGCTGCCTCACCTGCTGGTTTTACACTCACTTCTGGTGGAATATCATCAACATTAATTGTTTTGCCAGCTACTGACTGTTTTTGTAAATCTTGCAATGTTTTAAGGCCACGACCATAACGTCGTGCTTTGGCGGATTCTCCAGCTGCTTTAGCATTAGCCTCTGCCTGTTTATACATTTCTAAACGTTGTCTTATTATGCTCAATGTATCCACTGTGGTCGTAGGCAGAAATGTCTGTACCGGCTCTGGCTCAGCAGGTGCAGGTGCAGCAGGTGGTTGTTCTGGTTCCTCTTCCTCCACGCCACCCGTAATGCCATGCAGCTCTCCCAATAAATCAGTATCATTCTCAAGGGCATCGTCATCATCATCATCGCTGACATCACGCAAACTATCTGCAATCATTTTATCTAAATCACTGCTGGGCATTAATTGAGCCTTTGGCTTTGGTTTTGGCTTTGATCGACCCCCGCCACCGGCAATTGCAGCGAGCTCAGCTTCCAAATCACTATCACCCGCATCATCATCATCGCCGTAACCAGCACTAGGATCAAAATCATCGGGTATTTCCGTCAGACCAAACTGAGAAGAAAGGGAATGTATGACTCATACTAATAAAATAGATAATGAACCAGACGTTTGACTTCTGTATATTTACCTGCGATAAATCATGTTGTCTACGCTTTGGCGGCTCTGGTTTTTTACGCGAAAACATTTTAAATTTATTAATTTATGACAATTTTGCTAAGCTCTATGTCTAAAGTTAAAGAGAGGCACTAAATTCCTTTTGTTTCAAAACTAAACTGCGTTGCAATCCTACGCAACAAACAATAACAATATTCGCTGTTATCGAAACTAGGGATGACCGATTGTGAACATTGCCTTCCATAGAATTAAGCGGACAGAAGCTTTTATTCGTTTTCTTTGAAATCAGTATAAAACAGCTGCTTATCGCTGACGTATGTAAGTATGTATGTGTGTATATATAAGTTGTATGAAAAATGTATGAATGGCAAGTATGCAGCCCTCGTGTGTTGTTTCAGCTACTTTTGCATTTCAATTTGTTCTACTTATTATTTATAATTGTTTTAATTTCTATCAAATCATTGTAAATATAAATCACATATTTAAACAGTTTTTTTTTTTTTTTTGATGATAAAACTCTATCAATAAATATTTTATGTAAACATTTATTAGTTTTGCACATTTCAAATGAATAAGCTTGCAAATTTTAATTGTAACTGTTGCAAAGTCACAGTTATCGGTCATCACTAACGTAAAATATTTATCGATGATAATGCCATCACATAGTGCACAACAGTTTGCGAAAAATTCGTGTAAAAATTTCTATTGATTGACAAATTGTGGAGTTTAACAAAGACAAAATTCGAATTAAAAAAAGTTCGCTGCCTGTGCCAAGACATGCATTAGTGTGCGCAGTCAATTTGCTGGCTCTGGTGGCTGTCAAGTGTGTGCAGAAATGTTTATAAATCTTTTGCAAATTAGTAAAGTTTTGATTCGTGTGTTTTTTTTCAGCTCTTATTGGCCTTTTTTTTTCCTCCTACGCGGAAAATAGCGACGACGACGTCGACAAGACGATAAACGAACATATACGAAGGGGAGGAATACATGTTGAAACTGAGAGCCAGCTTAGTTTATTGAGTTAACTGTGTGAAATAAATAAACAAAACATAAAGAATTTGCATCGTCGGCAATTGAATTGTAAGACGAGAGGCAACGGGCGTGGCTAGTAAGCTTACACATAAAAGTAATAGGAGCGAACGCTGGAGGCAGCAACAAGTAGGCGTCAGTTATGGAAGAGGTAACGCTTACGGAACCCGAAACAAGATTCTATAGCGAACTATTCCAATGCTGTGATGTTGAGAATACCGGTAAAGTTCCCATGCTTAAAGCAACTGAACTTTTTCGTTCAGCGGACATTGCCAACGAGACAGTGATTGAGGTAGGTCGAACATAAACTGATTAATCGTGTCTAGCCAGATCGTGTTTAGTTAATTAATATATTTGTATAATATTTTTTTTTTTCTTTCTTAACTATTTCACAATATTCTACAGATAACCGGCTTGGCTGGTATACCCGGTACCGCATTGCACATATCGCGCGCTCAGTTTTATTCATGCCTCAAGCTTATTGCCGCCCATCAGGCATCAATGCCATTGCGTCAGGAGCTTATAGCTGCCACAGTGCCATTACCATTGCCGCATTTTAGCTGGAAAGAGGCTGCAACGGCGCCAGTTAGTACATGCGAGAATGGTTTGGGTGCATTGCCACCGCCACCGCCCACAGATCGTAGGAATTCGTTACGTCGTAATTCACAGCAACAGCAGCAACAACAGCAGCAGCAGCAGCTTGACACTTCCGATGTGCCTAGCACAGATTCGGAAGTGGAACAAAATGAATCCAGTTGTGGAGGTGATTTTGATGAGCTGGCCGCTGCCGATGTTGCTGTCGTCAGCAGTAGCAGTAGCCGCGAAACGGTGCGTATATCTTATCACACTTAAACAAATAAGCTTTAGATATTAAAACTTTTTTTTTTAATTTTTTTTTTTTTTTTTTTTTTTTGTTGCTTTCTGTATGTGTATTAATACAGCGTCGACGTGGCACGGGCGGTGCCGCTGGTGGTTCACCTGAAGCGTGGAGTACAAATAGTGACAGTCCCACGCCCACCAATAGCGTTGCTGAGCGTCCCTGGGCACAGGATACACTTTGGCAGGGATTGCTTGGTGATGAACATCGTCAGCTGTTGGGCACCGAAGAAGAATCTTCGGATCGTCACAGCAGCGATGATGATGACAACGAAAACGAATTGATCACGCTATATCAGATTACGCCCGAGCAACGTGAATATTATAATAAACAATTTCGAGCTGTACAACGTGATCCGCATGGTCTGCTCTCTGGTCATGTAGCGCGGTAGGTTTCATTTTTATTTCACAAAGAAATATTTTGTAATTTTATTTAAAATCTCGTTACTTTATTTAGCATCTTCTTTGAGAAGAGTCGCATTCCAGTGGAAGAGCTGCGTCACATTTGGCAATTATGCGATGTGACACGCGACGGTGCACTTAGTCTATCTGAATTCACAGCTGCCATGCATTTAGTTGTGCTCCGTCGCAATAATATACCGTTGCCAAGTAGTCTACCCCATTGTCTGCATCCCAATGTGCTATCAACAACATCATCGACATCATCATCATCGTCAACGCAAGCCCATATACCTCAAGAGCCGCCAGAGGCTGATCTCCTGCATTTGAATGATGATGATGACGATACTGAGCATACGGACAATACAATTATTAGTAGTTCACAGGCAAAGCCACGTCCCAATGTGCCCAACGATAAGAACGTTATGAATCTTAGCAGCATTTCAACATCATCTCAAGCTAGCAATAGTAGCACTCGTCGTGCCGATGGAACTGTTACAACTACCACGGCAACAACAACAACATCAACGCCAACACTTAAACATCGCAGCATTTCAAATTCACCGAATTTAGAGAAATCAACAACAGCAACAACAACGAGCACTACATCAACAGGCGTAGCAACAACAGGTATAGCGACGGGTACAACTGCTGGAGGAGCAGCAGCAGCAGTAACAACTAACGATGCCAGCCAATGGACCAAATTTAGTGAATCTCCAACAACGACATCAACAGCATCTGGAGTTGTTGGTGTTGCAGCTGCAGCTACAGGTGCAGGTGCAGCTGCAACTGCAACTGCAGCAGCCACAGCTAATGCTGTTGTTCCAGCCGTTTCTAGTCCCGGTCTTAAACCCGCATTGTTTGATATGAAACGTACTGCCCAAGATGTTGGTTCTAATCCACAAATCTTACATCCCGTACCGCTGCGTGTAACACCCATTGGTAAGTAACAAAACAAAATATGACAGTGGCAGCTATAAAATAAATAAAATAAAAAATTCAATTTCTAGGCACGGCCATTGTTGCAACTGGCGATCAATCAAATGCACAAGCAACAACAAATACAACAAATGACATGGATGGCGTTGTTGTGTTGCGTGAGGATAGTCCAAAGGTAATGACAACGATAACAACAAATACAAATACAACAACAATAACATCAACAACGATAATTAATCAAAATAATCAAATTGGTACACATCATCGTGATCGTGATTCAATATCTATGCAGAGCAACGATCTACGTGCCATACAACGTCCACAGGCTAAAAAGTTGCCAGCTAAAAATATTGGTGCATTGCCACCGCCACCGCAACGTGAGCCAAGTATTGGTTCCGCTGGTATAAATGAGCCAACAGATCAGATAGCTCCATTGCCAAATCTATATGGAACAGTATCATCGATAACAACAGCAACAACAGCAGCAATAGCAGCATTGGCCAATAAAAAGGAGCCACCACCATTGCCACCACCAAGACCACATCGACATACGCGTAGCAGCAGTTTAGATTTAAATAAATTTAAAATAGGCGCAACAGGCGCTCAGCAACCAGAGGTAAGTGAAGATTTGAAAATTTTTATTTTTTATTATTATTTTTCTTTTTTATATATAGATGTTTTAGTGTAATTTTGTGTGCGTGTGTGTATAAGTCCTTGTATGTGTGTGTCTCTCTCTCTCTCTCTGTGTGTCTGTGTTGTTCTTGTTGTTGTTTAAGCACTAGCTAGCAAATTTTCTGAAGGTAGCATTAAATACTGCTGCCTAAACGAAGGTGAATGCATAAATGTTATATAATTATTACTAACATCACATATTAAAGATATATACATATATCTTTGCATAATTTAGGCAATTTAATTTTCAGCTACTGCAATATAATTCTGCAATAATTGCAAATTGTTTCGGTTGCACCGATTCTTTTTTATATTTTAATCTAAATGTTGAACTTTATGTATGTATGTGTATGTCTGTCCTAAATTAATTTCTTTCCATTATTATTATTATTATTATTATTATTATTATTATTATTATTATAATTATTATTTTAATTTTTTTAAACCTTTATCAAACAATTTGTTAATACGAAAACCCAATTTGAATTAAGATAACCGCGCAAGCCAGCTTCGATATGCAAACCTCAGCGGGTTTTGCCGATTTCACACACTTTGCCGACGACGCGAATGTTGTAAGTGTTTATTTGTATCAAATAAAAAATAATAAACAAAAAAAAAAATAAAATAAAATAAAAATTTGAATTTTTGAAAAAAAACAAAAAAGATTAAAAATGAAATTATGCATCCGCAATTGGCAAGTAGATTTTTATACTAGTGTTATGCGTCCAAAATTCTGTAGATTTAAAATCTGATTTATTGATGTTCTTTTACATTTAACATTGGCTTTACGCTCTGCACTGTCATTTAATACAGAAAAAAAAAACATTACTAATGCCATTGTATATTCACTTACAGTTGGATGCGAATAGCAGCAGCAGCAGTGCAAGTGGCAGTGCTAGTGCTGCTGTTGCTGTTGCCATTGCTGAGCAGCAACAGCATTCATTGCCGCCGGCACCGCCACCGCCCGCTTTTGTGCCGCCTACACGCATCTCATTGCAGACACAGCAACGCATTTCAGCTTTTGAAGTTTATCGCAAGCCACAGACACCAGCACTGCCATTGGCTGTGGCAACAACAGCATCAGTAGCAGTAGCAACAACAACCGCATCAGGTGCAACAAGCGTTGCATCACAATTGCCAAATGCAGATAGTTTTGAAAAGCGTGTTACAGCCATAAGTGATTCATTGCGTCATGTATCGTTTAAACAGAATCAAACAAGCAGCACGGAGTTACTGCAACGTTTACGTGAACAAAACAATTCATTGTTGCATCTATGCAATGATCTCAGTGACGAGCTACTAAGCGTGCAGACGCGCAAGGAGGAGATGCGTCTTAAATTGGAAAGTTTCGTCGCAAATGGTGCAAGTTTGGATGCTGTTGTCACTGGTTCTACACAGCAACGTACAGACTCTGCAATATCAGCACCAGTTACAGCCAATATAACTGGTGGCTCTGGTTCATCTGGTTCAGCTGGTGCCAGTACCGGTACCGGTACCGGTTCCGGTTCCGGTGCCCATACAAATGTTTAAAGTTGTGCGTTTCATATTTATTTTCTGTTTTAAAACTTATGTTGAATGCACCGCGTATACATAAACAACAAAAAAAAAGAGAGAAAAAAAATAAGCTAAACAAAAGTTAAAAGTAAAAAGTAAAGAAAGATAAACATATATTTATAGTAAAAAAAAAAGGAAAAGCATAATGAATTCATTTTTTTTGCACGCTGTTTACATTATTATTATTATTATTATTTTTTTTAATTTTTATTATTATTTTTTTTTTTTTGCTTATTTAATTGTAAGCTAGTTAAATCTCAATTGCGAAGAAGATGAAGAAGAGGAAAAGAAAAAGAATATATATATATATAACGATGATAATGATTGTAATGCAAAATAATAATAATAACAACAACAAAAAAAACAATAACAATAATGCCGCCTCTATATATAAATACATTCATACATAGATATTTATGCAGATTCAAATTTATGTATACTTCTCTTTAGCGCACACAAATGCTAATTGAAACTAATTGTTAAAATTAATGTGTAAAATGTAAAATGTAAATGACAAGAAAATACTATTCCCCTAGATGATATATATATATATGGACCACAAAGTGGCAAAAACGTAGAACTGCAAAAAACACACACATACACTCTCATAACACTCATTATTTCATTGCTTATTTTGCATTTCTTTGGCTATTTAAACAAAAAAAAAAAAAACAAATGATAATGAAAACATAAAATATATATTTAATTTTAATCAATGCTTTAAATTATATATTTCATTTGCCCAAATATGGCATTAAATCGATATTTCGCAATTCATGAATTTCTGTGTACAACTCGAAAACCTGGTTCCTTTAGAAAAACTCGAAAAAACAACAAAAAAAAAAACAAAGAAATCAACCTTCTCATTCATTCCGGAAATGAAAAAACAAAATTATAATGTTTAATGTGCTTAAAAAAAAGAGAAATACACACGAACATTTAAAAAAAAAAAAACTATAAACTCAAAAAAAATTATAACAATTGTAAGCCAGGCTTAAATGTTTAAGTATTAGAAAAGTGAAAACTGATTAGAACATATTAAAAAAAGAAAAAAAAAAAAAAAGAATGATATATGCAACCAATTTCATTTCCTTGAAAGCTTAGCTTAGGGTTAAGTTCTTTTTTTCTAAACTATTTTCGATGTATACAAAAAAAAAAAAACAAAAATTGATATTAATGTACATTTTTGTCCAATTTCCTTTAGGCATTTGTAAAGATTTATAATGAAATGAAAAAAAAAAACAAAACAAAACTACGGAACACAATTTATAAGTATATAATGAAATATTTAATTTAACGGACCAGAAAAGTATGCTATCTTCGAATTTATACGATGATATATGATATATACTACGAATATATGTATCATCTTTTGAATATGCGTCCGCATTTTCTTTTGCATACTTATAACTATTTAATATATGTATGAATATGTATATTATTATTATTATTTCTCTTGTCATCAAGTTATAAACAACAAAAAAAATCTTCAACTTGTTAAACATTTTCAAAGATTTTTTTTTTTTAAACTACAATCTACAAATGCAGTGAACGAAATAAATAATGAATAATAATTGATATATGATAAATCAAATAATGGAAAACAAACAAAAATGGAAGTGATATTAAGCACTATGTAAACATATTGTTACGTTGCAGCGTAATAAATGCGTATTGTTTTGAGGGATATACATAAATATATATATAAACATATATATAAACATATAAAAAAGAAATAAATGTATTAAGTTGATGTTACAAATGCTAAATGCAATAAATATATATATATATATCTACATACATATATATGCTGTATAGTAAATTGAGAGAACAGAACAAAAGTAGCGTGGAAATTAATTTGATGATATTTTTCGTAGTAATTCGCTTTAAATATTATAGGGTTCGGCTTCTGCTTAGCTTTTAATGTGCAATGCTTTTTTTGCTTATGAAATTTACTCTTATTGGAATTTACTCTTATTAATTTGAATAAGAGCAATTGTTGCGCCATGTGTAAATGTAAATGCAACCCTGGGAACTAATAAGCGAAAGTCTTACGATAACAGACGCACACTGCTATCGATTGCTCTGCACACGCCGCTACACATCACTAACGCTTTGCGGCATTGAAGGAAATTTTCGCATAATTTGCGATATCTTTTTACGTGTGCATTTGTTCAAATTTAATTGTTTAAATGGTGTAAAACGCATTAAACAATTTGCTGAGTGCGTGCGTATTATATGTAACCATCAATTGCGCGTCTCAAAGCAATAAATAAGTACGTGAAAAATAAAGTAAAAAAATCGAACGAGCGATCAAGAGAGCGAGAACGAACAATTGCAAACTGCTGGATACTGGGAAATGCTGCTCAAGTGCAGGTTAGTTTACGTTTTGCGTTGAGACAATGGAATTTTTAATATATTGATATAGTACGGACGTTGAAGTAAACAATAGATGATGGTCTCTTCCTAGTAAGTTCATACGTCAATGTTAATCGCGCTTTTTGCGCTCGCTAATTTGCCAATCTTTCGTAAGCCGCTGCTATTGCAATCATCAAGGTGTGGCAAAGGCATAAGTAAAGGCAAACCAACAACAACAACAGTAACAACAACAGCAGCAACAGCAACAAAACAAACGAGTACAACAACAACAACAACAAAAGTAACAACTACAGATTCTACTCTTAAAACAAATAGCAACAGCAACAACATCAACGCTCATTTAACGGCATTAACGAGCAACAGTAATTTGCAGACACTACACACGGCAACAACAACAACAGCAACAACAGAAGAAGCAACTGCAACAACACCAAAAACGACGACAACGACAGTTTTAATTGGAACCCGCCCCAATATGAGCAACAGTAGTGAACAGGACCAGGCAGCAGCAGCAACAAGCGCTGTTGCTAACGCCATCGCTGCCAATGGAAATCAATCCGATGCCAATAAGATCGAAGTTATGTATGTCATTAGATTATATTGATAATGTATTCTTTCTACAGTATTTACTATTATTTTTATATTTGTTTGTTTTATTAGTAATTTCAAGGCATACGATAAGCAATGTTGCTACAACATTAAATCAAATCATACAAGAGTTAATGGCTGCGGCGGCACTCATGCACGCGGTTCATCAAAGGTCAAACTAAAGAATGTCGTTGACTACAAATGGGAACATAAATATTATTATCCGGGACATTTGGTTGCAGTGCATCGCGATGGCAAACATCTTGCCTATGCCATCAATGGTAAGCACAAGAAATTTGATAATCTTATAATATTGTAATCTAAGCTATGTAACACAATAATTAATTGCTTGTTGCACCTGCATTTCATCTTGTGGAATGTGATTATATTGGCTTTATTTGCACATTAAGTTAATTTCTGTTAACCATTTGTTTAACTTTTGTAAACAGTTAATAACAAAGCAACCGGCATGGAAGGTATGGTACGTGTGTGCAACACCAGCACTAGCCAACGGGCTCTTATCAAGGGCATGAACGGTGAGGTACTGGATTTACAATTTGCCCACAGCGAGAAGGAACGAATTTTGGCTGTGATCGATATGAGTTCATTGTTTGTGTATAAAGTCGATTTAATCGATAGCAATTTGACATGCAAACTTGTGCTTAAAATCGAGGATCCAATTTCAAATCATACACCAGAATTTGATATGGTCTCGTGGTGTCCATATATAACCAGTAATAATCCGAGTGCTGGTATCAGTAGCATTGCTTCCAATTGTGACGATGAAGATGAAAATCAATTATTAATTTGGTCACGTTGCAAGCAATTTCAATGCTTTCACATCAAGATGATTGTCTCCGAGCATGGTGTAAGTTAAACATTTCTTAAGTAATTTTTTATTTATTTTTTTTAATTATTTGTATTTTGTTTTTTTAAAGCGTGGTCGAATATTGCCAACAGCATTAGACTCTGGCTATCTAAAGATTGAAGAGGATTCGTTAATCACCTGCGCTGCTCTATCACCAGATGGTACCACCGTTGCGGCCGCCTGTGCCGATGGTCTGGTGCGTTTCTATCAAATCTATTTATTTGATGTACGTAATCATCGCTGCCTGCATGAATGGAAGCCACATGATGGCAAACTTGTCAATTCATTATTCTTCCTTGATAATATAAACAAACCTGTCGAAGAGTAAGTGTTAAACTTTCAAATATCGAAATCAAAATTAAATGTGTAATTAATTTTTTTATTTTTTTTTGTACAGTGCATACTGGCAGTATGTGATTACCACTAGCGATTACAATACTGAAATCAAATTGTGGAATTGCTCATTGTGGGAATGTCTGCAAACTGTGAATATTGTATCATCAATTCCGCCCCCTGTGCAACCGGGTAAATTTATTGCTGGTATCGATCGTAGCGCTAACTATTTGGTCATATCCAGTCTCGATTCATTGTCCGTTTATGTTATGCAAATTAGCAGCGCTGTATCTAGTGGTAATAATGCCAACAATAATATAATTAGCAGTAACAATGATCAAGGCAGCGATAGTGGTGATTCAGACAATGGTAGTAATACACTTATTCCTATTGGATCAGCTATCGGTGGCAATAATGATGTTGTTGCACGCATTCAAAATATTGCCGAGTTTAAGCTAAGCTCTGGCATCTTATCCTTTTCGATTGTGAGTGCCAGCATTAAGCGATTGAAGAGCACCAATGAGAGCTATTATCCATTTGAGGAGCCCGATGAATATGATGATGAAGGAAATAATACAACCACCGATGCACTTGTGGTACATATGTTCGTTGTCCAAGGCAAAAGTCTACAGGAATGCCAGATTATCTATCAACCTTGTGCGGCCGAGAAACTTGATAGAACTTCTCTTGGTAGCAGCAACAATACAAGCATCAATACAACAAACACAACGACAGGTAGCAACAGCAGCAATAATAAACGTTCTTTAACCCCTGATGATGGATTGTTGCATGCCAATGAGATTAAACAGGAAACAACATCACCGCATAACAGCAGCAGTGGTTCAAGTACAGTGCAATTGGATGCACTATTTGCCAAGTCTAAACGTAAATCGGCTAATTCATCAACAGCATCTGTGGTTGCCGTTGCACTTGCCTCAGCTACACCATCAGCCATATTGCAGATGGCACAAGCGTTAAGTAAATCACGTTCTGCATCACCACAATATGGTAGCGCCTATCCGCAATTGAATCTAATGACACCAGATTCATTTAGCTCTACAAGCACCACCGCTGTGCCGTTATCTACCACCACTAGCAGTAATACAACTGTAACTGATGCTATCAATACTACGGCTGTTGTAACCACTGGCAGTTCAGATCAATCAAATGTCAATTCAGAAGTACTAAAAACTTTGCAAATGTTGGCAACAGTTACGGCCAAGGGTCAAGAAACGGCAAATACAAGTCTATTAAATTTAATGAATAATACATTGATTGAGGATCGTGAGCAACAGAAAATGAAAGAGAAATTGGAATCACGTAAAAAGTTTATTGCCATTGATCGCAATCCCGAGCGTAATGTGGCCGATAATTTGGCCAGCGGTGGTTCAAGTCCAAGCCGTGAAGTACAAGAGATTATGGCTACACAAGATGATGCTGATGATTATGAACCAGAATTGGCAAATCTTGAATCTGATGATGATAATTCATACTTTATGTATGTATAGATTTATTTTTACTTTTAATATGACAATAATATAATTCTCTGATTTTCCTTTTATTATTTAGCGAAAAGGAAGAGCTGGTAAATTCATCGCCATTGATTCATGTTGTCGAGAATCCAGCTGAAACTAATTGGTCCGATGATGCCAGGCCACAGCCAGTGCCGACTAAGAAATCAGCTGAGCTACGTAATGCTGCACAAATTATGTCGCAAGCAGTGCAGCATAAGAACAATGGTAATGTGCCACCTACTTTAGGCAGCAGCAGTAACAATAATAGCAATGCAAGCAGCAGCAGCAATAATAATAATAATAATAATAATAACAATAATAACAATAATAATAGCAGCAGTCATAATGCAACTATTGAAAATGCAAGCAGTGGAAATATGGAAACAAATGCAAAATTAGATCAATTGTTGGGTAAGTATAATTAATAATAATAATAGCAATAATAATAATAATAATAATACTTATATATCACTTTACATCTTACAGATCTTGTCAAGGCACAATCACTGCAAATTAATAAATTGGAACTTGAAGTTACAAAATTGCAACAGGAACAAAAGCTTGCCAATAGTGGCGGCAACAGCGGCAGCAGTAACAGCAGCAGCAGCAGCAGTGCAGTTGCATTGAAACCGAAAAATGTCAATGAATTAGCATATAAAATTGAAATGCAATTATCAAAATTAATGGAACAATATTTGAAACGTTATGAAAGCGATCATAAACGAAAACTTGCCGAATTTCTGCATGCACGGTAATTTTTAACAGCAAATATTTCAATTTCATATAATAATACTTACAACTGTATAAATTTTTTTTAATTTAATTTTTAGTGAGACTCAAAATCGTGAGCTACGTGATACGGTGGTGCAAGTTCTTAATCAATATATAATGAATCATTTTACCGATATTATTGGCAATGTGCTAAATGTTGAATTGCAACGTCAGATATTGCCACGTGTTAATGCTAAAATGGATTTATTGCAAAATCAAATGCAATTGGAAATTGTTAAAAAATTGAATTCATTTGATAAAACAGTGAAAGAGAATATTGCACAGGTTTGCAAGAGCAAGGTAATAATAATAATAATAATATTTAATATAATAATCAATAATAATAATTAATATTATAATACATTTAGCAATTCTTGGATGCTTTTGGCAAATCTGTATTGATTGGCGTGCAGACAAGCCTACAAACGGCATTTATTGAGTCCATGAGCAGCACATTGATACCGGCCTATGAGAAATCATCGCAAAATATGTTCCAGCAGCTACACGAAGCCTTTAGTGTTGGCATTAAAGACTGTAAGAAACATAATTAAACATGTTAACAGTGCAAAATTTATAATATTTAATATATATATATATTGAATTTATTTTTGCAGTTATGGTTGAATTCAATGCTTATCTACAGCATATGCCACAGCCACATAATAGCGACGAAATGAATAATAAATTGGGACTTTTAAAGCAAATGGTTGAAAAAAATTTATTAAAACATCGCACAGAATTAACGGATGCCATGTTGGAGACACAACGTGAAGTAAAGAGCTTAGAAATATTATTGGCTCGTCAGGTACAGGAGACCATACGCGCCGAGTTACGTAAATATACGGATAGCCAAAATATGGCATTGCGTTCACAGGCAGCAACACCGGCGCCAACTTATGATCTGCGCGATACAATAAAACAATTATTATTGACGGGACAAATAAATAAAGCATTTCATCAGGCATTGCTGGCCAATGATTTAACATTAGTTGAGTTCACATTGCGGCATACGGATCGCATGCAGGTCTTTGCGCACGATGGTTGCCGTTTGGAACAAAAGGTTTTACTCTCGCTTATACAACAAATCTCTGCGGATATGAGTAATCATAATGAACTTAAACAGAGGTATTTTAATTTTCAATCAAAAACAAATTTATTTCTTTCAAATTATTTATTATTTATTGTGTTTTTTTTTTAGCTATCTCAGTGAGGCGCTGCTTGCCATTAACATGTCGGATCCAATAACACGCGAGCATGCACCTAAAGTTGTCTCTGAATCGTATCGGAGTTGCCAGATGTTTATCAAGAATTTTCCCAAGAGTCCGCTATGCAGTAATGTTCGCCTCTTGATGGCCATGTGCAGTGCCACTTATCGTGATCAGTGTAAATGATATCAAGATCATGTTGCTGCCTCATCTAGTGGTTGGCACTGAACAATTTCTTTTCTGATTACAAATTTTATATTCACAGGCAACAAAAATTACATCAAATGAACAACAATACTGAAATACCGAGACACAAACACACATACACACACACACACATCCACAGTGAGAGACACTTACACACACACACACACACACTTGAATCGTGTTATAGTTAAGCCCATCATCTCGTTAGAAACGTTTCCCTAGCTCGAGCTTTATATTGAACTTGAACAATTTTTATTTTAATTTTCATTTAATTTTTTTTTAATGTTGACTTTCATTTTCAACTTTTCGTTAACTTTTGTTTTGTTCGTTTTTAAATTTTTTTTTTATTTTTTTGTTCGATTTCTTTTTTAGTACATTTAGTTCTTCATATTCATATCTCATGTTCTCGTCACTATATTGTATTTCCTCCAATGAAACAAAAAAAAAAAACATAAAAAGATAAAAAAAGAATGAATGAAAGTAACACGAGTAACATTTAGCGTGATCAACAATTGCAATAAGTTAATACAATTTGTTTATATGCATATTTCAAGTATTTGATTTCATTTCGTTCCTTTTTGCTCTATTTATCTATAGATTATCTTTTTTTCCATTTATATTATGACGCTTATCGAAGATTATGTTTAAAGCAGAGCTATAGAATTAAATTTTTTTTTTTTAAATAATTACTAAATATTGTCAACGTAAATAATTACAAAAGAAGAAAAAAAAACAAAGAACTTTCTAAAGTGGGACAAACAATTTCTGATGATTGCTAAACAAAAAGAATTACGAAGCGTAAATATTAAGCTAAGCCTCAAAAAAAAAAAAAAACAAAATAAAATAAAAATAAAAAAAAATACAAAAAAATTTCTATTAATAAATATTTAAATATATAATTAATATAAAAATGTATTGGAAAATTTAATAAATAATTATTACGCTCAGGCACTAAAGGTTTCGCATAACAAACAAAACATTGAATGTCAATTGTAATGCAAGATGAAGAAAATCAAATATTAAATATTAGTGCAAAGAAAATATATTTACTGGTAATTTGATAGAAACAATATGTGAAATTTGACTATCATTCATTATTTAACTCAATTACAGAGCAAGAGCAGCAAGGTATCAATGGCAATTGTATTTGCATTACAAATGGAAGTAAACAAAATAAATAGATTTTTAAAATAAGTCAGCTGCAGAAATTTTTCTCAGACTGCTGTTCGACTTGCATTACAAATATTTCAAATGCAACTTCAATCAATTCAATTTTAATCGTTATTATGGCAGCTATATGATATAGTAATCCGGTACAGCCGGTGCCGACTTATAAGGAGCATGTGTAACAAGTTTCATTGAGATAGCTTTAGAACTGAGGAACTAGTTTTGGGTGGTTACAGACAGACATTCGCGTATTGGAATTCTCACGTGATTTGAGGTGTCAAATACCAGGCGAACAGAAACTAGCAGAAAGCAAACAAATTTGAATTTCCGTTACGGGAGAGGGAAAACTAAAATTCAAATAACTTCAGAACCAAAAGTGACGAATTCAATGGATTTTCAGACTAAATTACTAGGCAATCAGAAACTAGCAGCAAGTAGACCGGCGAAAACCAAGGGGAATAAAATCACAGCCTGAAAGTATGCTACACAAATTTGTGTGCTTGCTGGTAAAATTCTCTTTTTCTAGAATATTTATTACGGCTGTTAAAATTAACAGTTTCATGTTAAGAGTAAAATTAGTGCAGCGACTTGCTGTTAGTTTCTGATCGCCTGGTATTTGAGACTAAAACTCGAATGATTTTGATATTCCTAGCTCTGAAATTATTATTTTTTAACGGAAATTCAAATTCCCTTACAAGGGAAAAGAATTAGCTTATAAATACAATGTGTATATATATTATATATATTTAGTTTTGTATAGTATTCGTCATATTTAGACAAATGTTACAAAATATTGTCTTAAAGACTAAAAAAACAATTATTATGCTTATGTATTTTGATTTCCATAGCGTTAAAAAACAAGTGTGCTTAGCAAATTGAAAGCTATGTCTATAGGCACCACAGCACAACAACAAGCACGACATCACATCACAATAGCATCAACTGATTAGCGACATAAGCTCTGATGTACGTTGCAAGCATCTGCAGCCACAGCCCGTGGCACAAACATTGTGTTTCTATATGAAAAAAAAATAAGAAAAAATGGAATATATATTAAAATTAATTGTGATGCGATGGCACTTACTTCAAACCATTGCATCATATGCTGCATATGACCACCATGGCCACAGGAGAGACAAGCATTAGCTGCACCGCGTACAGGCAATGAGCAGAGTGTACAAAATAACACTGGACGCTTGCATGGTTCACATTTGGGCGTACGCTTTGGCTTGGCACAACCCGAGCATTCGGTAACAAATTCTACACCTTGCGGTGGCGCTGGCGAATGCATTGTATGCTTCAATATTAACGCACGTTTCGAGAGCAATTGCCAGCCAAAGAGTACATCAGCATAGGCGCGCTTAAAATGATCAAATAGTGGCATCTTTGTACGTCTAATTAATGAACAAGCAATGGCATCCGATTGACCAAGTCTAAAGTCTAACCAATCTAATGAATCAGACCATGAATTGCTACGCAATTGTTTCATTTGCTGCCAATTACCACTGGTCATACGTGCTTGTGCCGATGATTTGAAATCCAATGGTAAAACCGTATGATACGGTGATAATTGTGCATGTAATTGCTGTGTAGGTAAACGGCAACTGGCAACATCCATGACATCAGCTAATGCAGCTGGACACTTATCAAAGAGACAGGCCAAGAGTACAGATGTTTGTATATCACCAGCACCAGCATAATGCATAATTAATGATTCCAGTAATGATTTCTTAAACGGATCCTTATAGAACAATAGCTCACAGCTCATCGATTGTGCTGTCTGTGAATGTGGCACATGTGGCGTTGCAATTAACTCCGCCAATAGCCATATGGGTAATAAATCTGAGCGACCATGTGCACGACAGATATCACCATTGCGACGACAAGTTTCAGCAATATTATGCTTATCCAGTGTAAATTCACGTGCCATTTCACGATTAATATGCAACAATTGGCTGGCATCGTAGACATGTACAACGGGTGTTGTGCCATTCATTTGACGCATAACACGTTGCTTGCTTGGCTTGCCGGCAATCATGCGCTCCTGCAAATAGAATGAAGCATTTGCATCACGTTGTGTTGTTGCCATTACATTGCCTAGCAGACCGCTGCTATTGATGGCACTCAATGTGCGCGGTGTAATTGCCTGATGTTGGCGTAATGTTAAACGTTTAGTGTTTAACACCTGGCCAAATGTTGTCAACATGCCAATGGCATTGAAATGTACACCCGAGGTGCGTGGAAATGGTATACAAGCATCATGCAATGCACTGGATAATGCACCTTCTAATCTTGGAGATTGTAATAACAGTTGACTACGTTCCGATGCACTTGCACCAGCCACAGCTGTTATACGCTTCTTCATGGCAACAACAAGTGCACGTAGACATTGCTCCAGACAGCTACGTGATTTCTTTACACGCTGCAATGCATTATTGCGTAGCACTTTTAATAGCACACTGCTCACATCACTGGAGATCGTTGTACCTTGGCATAATTGAAAATCAGGCGGTACATTGGGACTAGGATATAAGGTAGGAAATGTCACCTGTAAGATGACTGTATGATCTGCAGCACATATCTTAAAGCAAGCATAACGCTTAATGGCATCCAACATATCGACATCAACATTTGGCATATTCGTATTTAACAATGAGAATTCATGATGCAGCGAACATGTTGGTTGATCTGTCAATGAGCGTGCAATATGCGTCTCTTCACGTCGCACATAGACGCCACCAAAGCTGGGTGAACGTGCCATTGGCAGTGTATTGATATTAGCCTCCAGTGTGGCAACTATTGGCAATGAGGCAGCCACTATTGGTCGTGGATGTAAATTATGTAAAAATTCTGGTGGTGTTATTGCACGTAGTTCACTTAATTCTTGCTCAAAACGTGGCGATTCGCCGCTCTCTTCATCCTCATCGGCTGAGGGTTCACATAGTTTAAGCATTGTATCATCGATTTTCCATACACGCAATGTACGATCACGTGACCAAGTGACCAATTCCTATAAAGATTTCAAATATTTTAAATCAATTTCATGTTTTACATGTTTTAATGATGTAACTAACAATTTCTGTAGTATTCTCACGATTTGGTCGCCAGGCAAAGTCTAGAATGACATCAGTATGACCCACAAAAGAGCAAATGGGATCAGTTTGTTTACTATTGCTCCATAACAATAAACTATTCTCGCCGCGTCCCAAATGTGGCACCACAATACTAACTAAACCATTGCCAATGGGCTAAAATGATAAGAGATAATATATTGAATGAATAAACAATATCAACAGACAGATGGACGATAGACTTACTGTATACCGTGCACGCCATACTGGTGATAAAGTGGTTATAATCTTCTCAGCTCGTCGTGGATTGCATACATCAAAATATTTGACAGTTCCATCTTGACTTGCTGTTGCCAGACATGTCTCACGTCTGTGACTCCAATTGATGCCATGCACACGATTTAAATGCGCCGTTATATAGTGTGTGGGGCAGCTGCCTTTACGTATATCCCAAATTCTTAAATCACCATCATGTGCAGCTGCCAGCAAATTACCAGAAACACGATTGAAGCCAACTTGTGTTGCGCCCGCTTAAAATATATAGAATCAGTATAAGTATATAGAATCATTTTTGAAAGTTAAAGAAATCCAATTACACATGCAAACGGCATTCAAGGATGACGCAGGCTTGCGTGGATCGCGTAGATCCCAAATGTGTGAAAATGTATCAATGGAGCAGCTAACCAGCAAATTGGGATTCTTGCTATGCCAATCAATATCGGTTACAGTGCGCGTATGACCACGTAAGGAATTCTCATAGTATGGCTCAGCGGGTCCCCAGCGTACAATATCAATATTTTGACTGGTCTGCAAATAAGATAATAATAGAGATAGTATAAATTAGGTATTGATAATACTTACAGCTATGGCACAGTACTCTCGGCGACTGGGACATATAGCAAATTCTGCTACGGACACCTCATATTTGGATTGCCGCTCGTGACGACGAAGTGTTCCATCATCTTGACCCAAACGCTGCAATGCCAAATGGCCGCGACCAGCCAATAATACCCATTGGCCAGAGTAATCGACCGACATGGCAGTTGCTTGTGAATCGCGATGTTCATAGCATTTGTTGCTTTGTCTAATGATGTATGTTTGCTCAGCACCGCCGCCTCCACTAACAGAACGGTCACCGCTGCCATTGCCAGCACGAAGCGTTTCCGTTGGCGGCATCTCCTATGCGATACTATGTGGATGATGATGATGGTTGTGGTGTTGGTGTTGGTCGCGATATGTGATAGGGCATAACATAAAGTGCTAAAATTTAATTAATTTTACTAACTAAAAGGCACGAAACAAAACGAACTGATAAGAGAAGACGAACACAGAGAACAATAACAATCAGAATTAATCGCATGTATATCGGTATATTTTTGCCAGGGCTGCAATGTATATTGAAATGGTATAAATTGTAAAAAAAATACCATATGCACAATCAGCTGTTTTTTTTTTTTTAAATAAATAAAACATATCTAACGAAATTAATTGAATATCTGAAATGTAAATAAAAAATATAAATTATATTTAATTAATAGACATATACGCTGAAATATTTAAAGAAGATTGCCGTAGCAATAAATCAACAAATCGATGAAATGCACTTTATGACAATCGTGTGCTTATCGTTATCGATGCAAGCTTTCTTATAAACATAATTATTTCACAAGCGGTTTCTGTTCAACAAATTAGAAAGACATATTCGACATATTTGCAAACTTCTAGAAAACAGTATTATTTAACAAGATGGCTGAAATAGATCAACTTAACGATGATTGTCAATTTTATATACTCAATTATCTATCACTTGCCGATCAGTTTTCATTATGGGAAGCAACAAAAAATGTATCAATACGTTTCCATGAAAATATTATCAGATTTTGGCAACATAAACGAAGTTTTTATATGGATTATCAACACTTTCAAATATTTAATGAGAGTGTTGAAAAAATGCATGCATTCCTTAGCATCATCTGTACAACAGTTAAACAATTGGAATTGGATTACATTACACTTGATATACTTGAACAATGGAAAATATATAAATTTATTAATTTACAAGAATTAACATACACACTGGACAGTTGTGATGAAATTGATAATGCTGACAAAGTATTAGAATTAATTGCCGAAATATGTCCAGCATTGACATCAATACAAATATCTGGAGAATTTGATCAGATTAGTATTGCAAATTTAAAAAAATTACGTAAACTTGATATTACAAATTGTTATCAAAAAGAAAAAATACAAAATTTTATACTTGATGCCAATGAATTAAATAATCTTGAAGAGATTTCTATTAATAATACAATAGCAAGAATTGCAAATACTTTACATCATCCAATATGTACATTAATTAATTTACCAAAACTTCAAAGATTTTTATATCAAGATCCCGATAATAAAACATTTTTAAATCTAATTGCAAATTTACGTGGCAATGATATTATAAAAATAAGTTTTTGTGATACCATTTGGCAATATGATCTGGAAACATTGCAAAGTTTTAAAAATTTAAATCATTTATCATTAATTGACGATGATGGCTTTACAGGTGAACAATTACGTATTTTAGTTGCTAATCTACCAGCATTGGAACAATTGGATCTCATCAATTGTCAATTTTGGAAATCTGAGATTGGTCTTTGGCGAACTGTTGCATTATGCCCAAAACTTAAAATATTATTTATATTGGGTATGCAATTCTATAGAGAATTCTTTATAGAAAGTAGACGTGCTATGGAAATAGCATTAAGACAATTATCACATCCATTGGCTATACACTTCTATGAGATTGGTGAAAACGAACATCTTGTAAGTAAACAAATATATAATAATAATAATAATAATAAATATATTATAATAATAATAATAATTTATATTTTTTTTATAGATTCAAAATAAATTTCAACATGATAAATTGTTTATCTCGTTTGATCCATTGCCTATGGATGATATTGATACAGATTTTACATTAATTCATTTAAAATCAAAATTGAATTCCTAAATGTTGACGAATGTCGAATGCTTAACTAACATTTTCCAAATAATATTGTGATATACATAAATACATAGAATGTATGTACATTTCTTTTTTAAAAAATTATTTAATTAATATATATATATATTCTTTTTAATAATTTTAAGAATATGAAAAGAAAAGTTTCATATACAGTAGATTCCGATTATAGCGAGTTTTAGTCGCAGTAATCGGACGGACGCTATAAGCGGAGTCGTTATAACCGGTTTCTACTGTATATATATATATATATATATATTTTTTTTTGTTAATAATTTTAAGAATATGTAAGGAAAAGTTTCATATACCTTAAAATGAAATGCATAAAAATATATATTTTTTTTTTTTCTTATTTATAATGAAATTAAATTTAATTTACTTACCTAAATGTACAAAACATAAATGAAAAACATTTACGTGTGATAAATTCAATAAATACATTGAAATGTGTAAAATATTAGAGTATTTATATATATATATATATATTTCTATATAGTATATTGCATAATCTAGCTCAGACATAACATTCAATTATTTCTTCAACTTTTCATTTCTCTTTTATTTTTATTTTTTATTAAATTTGACAATTTTCAGTGCACTTTCAATATTTTATTTTTCTAGATTTCTGCATACCAATTTTTTTTTTTTTGAATTTTATAATTTGATCAACTATTAGAATAGAAAAATGTTTATTTATTGTCACTAAATTAACATAAACAGTAAAATTTATCGCTACTAACCAGAAAAAAAAAGTTCTAATGACTTTAGACAAAGTCTATAAATTTTATGAATATTTCATAGAAATACATTTATCTTGATTTTTTTTTTTTTTTTAATTTTAGAGCTAAATTCCAATGATTTTTTTTTGTATTTTATTTTTAGTTAGTAATTAATTTTAGTAACTGTAATTATTTTTATTACATACACACATATTTAAGGCTACGTAGTGGGCGTCATAAGTTTCCGTTTTTTTTTTTTTTTTTTTTGGTAGGGAACGTATAAACGGGCAAATTGGGGGGAGATTAGGGATAGGGTCAAGTTTTCATTTATCTATGACAATAGCAAAACATTTTAAGTGCTGGATCATTGACACAGTAGCTCTGGCTGCCATACAGATTGATGCGACTTATGGTGCCAGTTAAGGCACTCGAATAACCAGTCATACGTACAGTGGACTCAAAGATACCTAAACCAGGTTTAGTTTGTATTCGCAATGTTATATCCACTGAGTAATCAGATTTCAATTCTTTGACCCATTTACGATGCGGTTGTGCAATAAATGCCGTCAATATTGAATTTAAATACAATGTACGACACTGTGGACTTGCCACAAGACGATCATTAATGTGTCGCACCAAATAGCGTGCGGCACGCTGTACACGTCCATCATTGGTGGGCATCACTTCACGTTGATAGCATGTACACCAATGTGCCGCTATTCCAGCCTGTTCACAGTTACGCTCAACTGGCACCGGCAAGAATAGACTAATGCCACGAGGTAGTACACTATCAATATCACGTAACTCATCGGCGCTACGTTGTAGTTCTTTTGTCTCCAAATTATGCATATTGAGTACATGCAACATTGTGGCATGCAAATCAAAATGTGTTGTCAAACGTCGTGCATTCAATTCCATATTCGTAACAGCCAATGGATAACGTTTCTTAAACCATGACGGATATAATGCCATAAGTAATGGTTGTCGTTCCTCCATCATACCTTGATAGGTATTACGAAATGATCCCCAACGCATGCCATGATCAGACATAAATAATACAAGTGTATGATTTAATATACCAGAATCCTGTAGTAAACGTAAAGTTAATGCCATTTGTGGATCTAATAATTTTGGTGTATTAATATGATCATGCGTCAATGAGACGGACCAAAAGAATGAGAAAAATAATTGTTGTTGCATACGCGGCACTAGCTTGGCAATATATTCAAGTAATACATCAGCTGTACGTCGTCCGCCCATACAAAGATTAACATTTAATCCACGTTTTTTCGCTATATACTTTTCCATATCAATCATCATGGGACGCAAATAATAATCGGTTGGTTTATTTTTAAAACCTTTGCGGCATAAATTAAATAATCCTAAATCTCCAACATCTTCCGCATAGACAGTTTTATAGCCAGCTTGCTTAAAACGTTTCCAAATGAAACGACAACCATCAAAATGTGGCGTTGACATTGGTGTTAAACATGATAAATTTAATTCCTCTTCATCCAAACCGCTTAATACAGGCACCAAATTTGGGTATGTATTATCTCCAACTTTATTAAATCCCCAAAATTCAACATGTGATAAATTATGACGTATATAGGATGCTGTTGTTGGCATATGACGTAGAAAATTTAAATGTGATATACTATCCATGCCAAGTATCATAACCGATATACGATCTTTATTATTATTATTATTATTATTATTATTATTATCTGTTGTCTTTGTTGATGATTGTGTATTATTATTAACACTATTAATATTTAATATCGATTCATTTATTAATGTTTCTTTTTCTTGTGGATTCTTTTGCATTTTTAATGATTTATCAACAGCAAAAAAATGATAATCTTTATATATTGTTTTATTTGCCGGATATGAACATTCGATCATAACAAAATCAAAATTTGTTGGCAATTGCATTTCTTTAGCTAATTTAAATGATGTTAAATTACGATAAATATTTGTATTCTCAGATGTACGATATAATTCACCATATTTGCAATTAATTACCGATATATCACTAATATTATAATATTTATATATTTGACTATCATTCATATTTAGCAATAATAATCCAATTATTTTATCACTAGATCGTATCAATGGTATATCACATTGATATGATTTTGCTTTAAACATAAATTGTGCAATATTTTCATCAATTATTTCAAAATATGGCATACGACATCCGGGTGTATCAATAAAATATGCTTGTGTCAAATTATAATCATCTTCGATGCGTGGTATAAAATCCAAACGATCGCGTAATTTTAATAATTTTGTTCTTAAATTATAATCGACAAATAGATAGGAGAATACGCATACACAGAATAATACAATGACAATTTTTTTAAATTGACTACGATTTTTCGTCATATTATAATATCGATAATAATGTTGTAGATCTCGTTTCGTCATGTATTTTGGATCCAGCAAATATTTGCTTCTGCAATGATATTAAATTTAAATAAAAATTAAAAATTTAATATTATTAAAAAAACAAATTTTATGCTAAAAAAAATAGAGAAAATAAAATTACGCGATCGTTTGGATTTTATACCACGCATCGAAGATGATTATAATTTGACACAAGCATATTTTATTGATACACCCGGATGTCGTATGCCATATTTTGAAATAATTGATGAAAATATTGCACAATTTATGTTTAAAGCAAAATCATATCAATGTGATATACCATTGATACGATCTAGTGATAAAATAATTGGATTATTATTGCTAAATATGAATGATAGTCAAATATATAAATATTATAATATTAGTGATATATCGGTAATTAATTGCAAATATGGTGAATTATATCGTACATCTGAGAATACAAATATTTATCGTAATTTAACATCATTTAAATTAGCTAAAGAAATGCAATTGCCAACAAATTTTGATTTTGTTATGATCGAATGTTCATATCCGGCAAATAAAACAATATATAAAGATTATCATTTTTTTGCTGTTGATAAATCATTAAAAATGCAAAAGAATCCACAAGAAAAAGAAACATTAATAAATGAATCGCTATTAAATATTAATAATGTTAATAATAATACACAATCATCAACAAAGACAACAGATAATAATAATAATAATAATAATAATAATAATAAAGATCGTATATCGGTTATGATACTTGGCATGGATAGTATATCACATTTAAATTTTCTACGTCATATGCCAACAACAGCATCTTATATACGTCATAATTTATCACATGTTGAATTTTGGGGATTTAATAAAGTTGGAGATAATACATACCCAAATTTGGTGCC